>CM056552.1:30766392-30785884 GCA_029721515.1 Synanceia verrucosa
TGATGGGAAGCACTTATTCTTTCTCTCCCTATTCTCTCTACTGTGCTGTTTGTCACAAGCGCTGACTGGTGGGTGCCTGCTGAGTTTGCCCAAGCTTTCAACTTTTTCTCACTGGCAGGCATCCACACACCTTCCTCTTCACTTCACCGTTACTGCCTTTGCGCGTTTATGCAGCTCATGCTGACTCTTAACAGGAAACTCTCTCTTCCCTTTGCCCAGCATAAAGAAGTAAAAAAGCTAACAATCAGCAGCTCAGTTGCAACCAGGCCCATTCTTCAAGCATGTGATGAGAGAGATAAAATAAAAGGAGAAACATTTTGAAGTTTTGTTCTTATATTTCTGATTATTTCTTCTTTCTATAGGCTATGATACTCAGAGTAGATACAGTATACAGGTTTTCATTCAAATATTTGTGTGCACATTTTGAAGCACAACATCAAAGATTTTCTAAATGTATATTTAGGATCAAACCAATTTCTTATCCTTGTTATGTGTGTTATATGTTATGTGTCTTATTATTATGGCAAATTTTACTATTCCTTGTGGGGGGTCCCCCAACATTCTTAGCTTTACCTGCCATGAATGCTTGTAGTAGGTCCAAAAACATACATAAATATAAAAAAAATCCCAAAAATTCCATCCCAAAATCCTAAAAACACTGCGTTTTAAGCCAGCAACGTGTATATTCGTATTCAGGACAAGAGTTTATTTTTTTTCTTATTATGGCGGCACATATTACTATTCCTTTTGGAGGCGGTCCCCCAAGTGTCTTAGCATTTGCCTGCCATGAATGCTTGTAGTAGGTCCACAACATACATAAATGATGTAAAATGATAAAAAAAAATACCAAAAAATCCCAAAAAATCCACCCAAAAATCCTAAAATCACTGTGTTTTAAGCCAGCAACGCGTATATTAGTATCCAGGACGAGGTTTATTTTTTATTATTATAGACATATGTCATGCCTGGTGCACCCAGGCATGACATATATCAAAACGTGTGTCTCGATCATGTGAGGGGTGGTATTACTTGTCTCCGCCAAAACTGTTACCATGGCGATGCTAGACCCCAAAAACCGCCGAAAAAAGTCCCATAGGAATGAATGGGGAAAGGGTCGGATTTCAAACTTTTTTCTTCAGCGAACAAACAGTCACAGCTCCCTCATACTTTCACCTAGAAACTCCATTCAACTTTCAAAACACAGCAAATCTCTACTCTGACTACATCTTCATAATCTCATCATCATGTCATTAAAAATGTACCCGTTTGGTCCGTCCAGATCAGATTTATTCGAGACATGGAAAATGTCAAAAATCTGAGCTTAACATGGGTGTCTATTATGTGCACTTAGAGTGACACAACTACACACACTTTCAGAATCGCCTGAATTTTTTTTTTTTTTTTTTTTAAATCGCACTTGTGAGGGAGGGCTACCACCACTCCACCAACATTATTTTCTTCTTTACAGCTAACAAAATTCGGAAATTTCGTCCTGATCATAGTGATGTGTGTATTATGGCTGTGAGATTTATAGTTTTGGCTCCTGACCCTTAATTAGGGCGGCACCTCCAAAAATCTCTCCATTGGGCCCAATGTTAATTTTTCAGAGGAAAAGGCGTGAGAGAAAAAGCAGGAAAACCCTCTTGTGTTTAACCTGCCTCCTGTATCACGGCCTTCTGAGTGGGCTAGGAAGAAACAAAATTTACACTGCTTTCATGATCCTCAATAACAAGTTTCCTGCCACCTATGGTGCAAAAGCCATACTCCTGTATGGTTCTTGGATTTATTCAGAAGGGAGTTGGACATGGTCTGACCTCAGCTTGGAAATCAGTGGCAGTCATTGAAAGCCAAGTGTGGGAGACAGACCAGGGCCGCTACCAGAACTTTTTCATAGGGGTGCCCCATGGGGTGTCAAAGCCTTTGAGGGGTGGCCAGCAGACCATTAGGTGATATGGCATGAACCTCCATCTGATTTAATCTTCACAGGAAAAAAGGTGTGTTTGTTTGCAACATGAATTGGAGACAGGTACGCGCACTTGCGTGCGTGCTTCAGTGCAGGGGAGGGTCAGCATGCATAAGGCGGGGCCGTGTAGCCCAAGGCCGAGAGATGGAGTCCGACTTTTCTGTTTTTCAGGCACATATTAAAAATTTCTTCAGGAATTTTTTTCTTGTTGTTATTATTATTTCTTCCTCAGAGATTTCTTTTTGGGAGTGGGTAGTTTGTTTGTCCTGAGGGTATCCAGCAGCAAGTGATGCTGCCACAGCCTTGATGTCATGGTTGCTAGGACCTAAAGCAGTTTGTCTGTCTATCTAACGCAGGTGGCTATCTAGGAAATGGCATCCACATTTTTTTACCCACACAGATGTGATTGGGTGATTCATGAAACAGGTATGTACAGTAAGGCATTGAAGAAACCTGCCTATTTGGACTCTCACTCTAAAAAATGGTAACAAACTAAAATTTCCCTTTCAAGCTTAGTTCATATTTTGGATTTTTCTATTACACCCATTATTTCTTAAAAATAATGAATTTAAATCGAAATCCTAAAAAATCACTCTCATCTGGTCGTTCTACAGTTTGACATATCTTTATCATGTGCTTCTATGTTTAACTAAGAGAAAAAAACACTCAGGGTGTCACTAATACATGAAGCTATTCTATCTTTCCCCAACTGCACATGGAAACATCACCGCCACTGCAAGTTAATATGCTAGTCCATTTGCTCCTGTCTGAGTGTGCGTGTGTGTGTGCATGCCTGTGTGGACCTGTGGAAGTCCAGTGTAGCAGGAAGGGAACCCTGCCATTAGGCCTCATAGTAGGCCTAATAGTAGAAATTATAAGGGCACCACCCAGTTTTATTAAAACGGAAAACTTGTGAATTTGACATTAACTAATAGAGTATCTTCATCTCAGGGAGCTACAGAGTTCTTAGACCTAGTGTACAGTGTTTCTATTTGCTTTATATAGATGTAATATATAGATGTAATAGATGCAAGGTGTTGCTGAGGAGTGGCTGCAGGTTCTGTCTGGACCTCCTAAACTACCTGTAACCCCGCAGAGTCTTTATATATCAGTGAGAAGATGGTGAAATTTCAGAATAGAAGAAAAAGCAGTATAATAATAGTACAATTAAATGATTGTTAGACTTAGACAAACTTTATTTGTCATTTAGACTTACATCAAAATTAAATTTTGATGCAGTGGCTCAGTGTAGTACGACAGTGAGACAAATGACAGTCAACAAAATGCACAAAAGTTTAAAATATATATATTAAAATAATAAATAATAATATAGATATATTGCACAAAATGAGTCCAAAATGTGAGCCAATGCCTCCACGGCAATAAGGTGCATAGTTCCTGGAGTGGAACAGTCCTGTGTATGTGCGTGTGGTGAGGCGTGGGAGGAATGTTATGTTGAGTTGAGCAGTCTTATGGCATATGGGAAGAAAACTGTTTTGTGAACCTAGCTGTTCTGCTTCCGTAAGACTACTTCATGAACCTTCCTCCAAAGAGGCCAGCAGCGAGAACAGTCCATGGAGGGGGGTGAAAGGGGTCTGCTGTGATGTTTTGGCCCTTTGTCAGACAGTGTGTCTTTGCAGTGGACCTGGATGGGAGGGAAGTCCCTGATGATTTTCTCTGCTGTCCTCACTCACCCTCTATAGGGACTTCCAGTCAGAGGTGCTACAGGCCCCTGACCAGACTGAGATGCTTAAAAGCTTGGTCAGTAAGCTTTCCTTCTCTATAGTTCCCCTGTAGAAGGTGGTGAGGATAGGAGCAGGAAGATGTGCTCTCTCAACCGCCGCATAGAAAGTGCATACGCTGCTGGGCCCTCCTAGCAAGTGTTACCAGTGTGTTCCGACCAACTTAAAGAGTCCATTATCTGCACCCCCAGGAACCTGGTGCTGCTGACGATCTCCATTGTTGAGTTGTTGATGATGAGAGGAGTGTGGCGAGGCTGGTTCTTCCTGAAGTCCAGGATGATCTCTTTCATTTGTACACCTGTTCATCATTGTTTCTGATGAGGCCCACTACTGTTGTCTCATCTGCAAACCTCACGATGTGGTAATAGTGAGCCTGGCGCAGCATTCATGGGTCATCGACGTAAACAGCAGTGGACTCTGGACGCCCCCCTGGGGGGAACTGGTGCTCAGGGAGATCACACTGTGTAACAAACGTCCCCTTAAACATTCATCTAAGAAGTGACTGGGCTACTGAAATGCACAAGGAGTTCTTTTCATTGAAGGGAATGAAAGTTTGCATACATGTATATTACCAGACTAAATATTAAGGTAACACCGCAACAGTGATGAATATTGGTGAATATCTCTTAGTGAACTCACTTATATAGGCCTATTTAATTCTGCAGGGAAAGCACCAAACACACACACACACACACACACACACATACAATTTCATTAAATGTTGCGCTCAAGCTGGTAACTTTTATATTGTAAATCCCTGAATTAACAACGAAAAATCACACCTCCTCTGGAATTCCCCCTTTTGTCCCAGTCCACACGATTAAACTAAGAGCCCAAACTAAACTTGAAAAACGCTGAGTCCAATACTTGTGCTTTGCACAAACAGTCTTTAAACTCCAGGGAGCATGGCAGGCGTGGTAAATAATCCAGTATCCGGAGCGCAACAAAAGAATTAATCCACAACAAAAAAGCATATGTAAAGTGGTATACCACACAAAAAATACAAAAGGGATCAAGTCTCACCCAGGCTGTGGATTATTATCTGTCCGGGACAGCGACAAAGCTTCTTTGGTCCAGGCGGCCTCTCTGGGCGGGACGACACACACACCTATGGCGTGGTGCAGATCTGGAAGTTGGATTGATCCCAATTCAGGTGTTGTCTCCCCAGGGCAAGTGGGATGCTAACTCATCCAGTATCCCGAAGTTATTTTTCCTTTTCCGACAAAGGAGGCTTACACTGACAATGCAGGCAGCTGCAGCTACCAGCAACGCTGGCACCAACACGTTCAACACACACCCTCACTTCCTGAATCTCACCACGGGCCACACACACTCACCTCACGCCAGCCCCTAAGTAAGCTTAGGTGCGCCCCTGATAGGAGTCGCGGGCTGTCAGCGCCTTAAAGTCAAACCCCCACACATACATACCAAATTATACCGGTGGACAACATTTACATTTACAATTCTACATGATGTTTATAAATAACCATCTCTAAGTGATTATGTGTGCAATGATACCATAATTATGGGGAGCCCTAAAATTAATGTGACACAACTGGAGACTCTTTTTCCCCACCTTCACACACTGTGATCTGTTAGTGAGGAAATCCAGCAGCCAGTTACACAGATGGAATTGCTAAAACCAAGGGGGGCCAGCGTTTGCTGAATCACATGCGATGGGATGATAGTGCTTGAAACACAAGAATATCATCTGCACATATGCATCAGCTTCCGCCAGATGCTCTATGAGGCTCCCGATGGTGTGCAGAGGAGATGGCGCCCTCTGTGGAGCGGTTGGGGCAATAAGCAAAACTTGCACGTGGTCAAATGTTGGGAGTCTAGAGACAATGTGGTCGCTTTACCAACCTCTCAAAGCACTTGCCAGCATAATTAAGGAAAAGTGCTCCTGGGGCGGTAACCACCGAGAGGGAGGAGGTTGTGTTCTTTTTTTGTACCCAGTATGATTGTGGCAAATGTCTTAAAACAGGTTGGCACCACTGCCTGTGTGCAGTGAGGCATTAAAGATGTCAGCCCAGCCAGTTGGTTGGGCACATCTCCTTGGAGCACCTTTCCTGGTTGTCTGGGCATGTTGTCTGAGTGTCACATGTTGTCTGGGCAGGCTGCTTTCCTGGATGTTGACCTTCCTCCAGGGTTCTCACGGACATCCCCTGGGTCCAGAGCAGTGTAACTGCTCATCTGGGTGGGGTACAGGTTTTTTCCCACGCTTTTATTTTGTGTTTCAAACCTCCCCAAGAAATTGTTCAGTTTGTTTGGAAGAAGCTGATGTTGTTCTCGGCAGTAGGAGCAGAGGTGGGTGAAGCTTTATAGCAGGGAGAGCTTGGATGCCCTGCCACATCCGTCTGGTGTTTGTGGGGTCACTGAAAAAGTCCTGCACTTTTTGCCCATGAGTGCACTTTGTGACTCTAATGACACAGTTCAGGTTGGCTCTAGCTGTTTTCAGTGCCACCATGTCCCCAGACTTGAAAGCGTTGGTCCTTGCTTTCATCCTCACACGTACCTTAGCGGTCATCCAGGGTTTCTCATTTGCCTGTGTGTGAATGTTTTTGACCACAGTGACATCCTCTATGCATTTCTGGATGTACCCAGACACAGACTCAGCATACTCCTGAATGTCCTCAGCAGCTGACTTGAACATGTCCCAGTCAGTGTGCTCGAAACAGTCCTGCAGTGTTTCCATTTCTCCTGCTGGCCAAACTCTTACCTGCTTCACAGTAGGTTTTTTCCTGACCAGGATGCAGGAATTAGCATCACAGAGAGATGATCTAAACGAAAACGCTGAGTCCAATCTGAGAGATGATCTTAGGAGCCAACGTACAATGTGTGGCAGGGTACTGCCTTGAATGCGTCTTTGATGTTGCTGTAGATCAGCTTCAGTGTATTTTCTCCTCTTGTGGCAAAATTCACATTATGGTGGAAGTGAGGAAACACTGTTTTCATATTGGCCTGATTAACTCTTTGAGTGCCAGCCGTTTTTTTGGAAAATAACTTGTGCCAGCGTTTTTGCTCATTTTTCAGCTCAATTTCTAGACCCACAGAATATTTGTACCATGTCTCTGAAAATAGAGTAGCTCAAATGGAAGAAAAGTCATGCTATTTCATCATGAAAAAAACACAAACTTTTGTTTTTACCTTGTTCTGTTCTTGTTTGGTCTGGAGAGTAGAGGCCACTTTCACCAAAATTGCCACTTTTTGTCCACAGTCTGTGTATTTTTCTTTTTAAATGTGATCGTGTGCACTTTCTGCTTTGATCGGTGTGGTACATTTTAACCCTTTATGTCACGGCTACAAATCACAGAAGCTGCAGCATTACTCACAGGCTGTGGCAGACCGTGACCATGATCTTGAGCCACTGTACCCGCAGCCGACCAGGGCGCTGCCATCTTTGGCTTTTAATGAATTGAGTATTTGTGTTCTTCTCCTCTGATTTAAAGGGTAATAAATAAAGGGTAGGGGTGCACTATGTCATTGTTAAAGTATTTTATTATCTCAAATCAATGTCTTCATTCATAAATAGACCCTCATTGGTGTAAAATAACATATGCTAACAATCTGACTTATCCTCCCAGGTGAAGAATCAGTTATCTGTCTTTACATAGAGCGGGTTGCTCATACGGAGGCTTCCACGTCTTTCCGGTCTATCAAAAACTACGAACTGCTGAGAGGGACATAAAGCACTACCTGCTAGTACCAATAGGACAAAATGCATTTCCGCGTTTTGCCATTCACTTTTCACAGAGAAGCAAGGTGGAGACGCCGGTTTTACTTCCCCAGTACTAAACTAAAACCTGCATTGCACTTTTGGTCATAATACAAGACCATACTGTTGCTGCGCCCAATCCTCATAGCCAAAAAAGCATAAAATGACCATAAAATGACCGGAGCGCCGGGCCGGGGAGCCGCGGTGAGTGGCTGCCCAGTATCCCATCAGCACTGGGTCCCATGGTGGCATGCCAGACCTATGGCCCTCACTTCGGGAAATATGCCCCATCCCCACGCATGAGCCAGGCAATCATGAGCCGCCGGCACACGCCGCAGCCACGCCGACCAACCGGGCCAGTAACTCCGGCCCGCAACAAACCAGAGGCAGCAGCACCGGGGGGGGGGCCCGCCAGCACTCCGAAGGAACACCAGACCATCACCGCAAGACCCCGGGGACCCCACAGCAACAGAAGGCCAGTGCTGGATCACCCTCAACGTCTGAAAGCCAGAGGGCCGGGCCGCACCAGCAATGCCATGAAGAGTGGTTCACCCTTAATCCTATTACTATATTTCTCCGATCCCCGACGAAGAAATATTCACACTACACCGTGTATAAGTGCAGCCGTAGTGCTAAGTGTAGTGTGGTGCATTAAAAGTTGGATGGGCAGTGGATGGGGGGGCAGAGGAGGATACTCTGGGGTCATCCCGACCAGCAGCTGCATTAAAAGTGGAGAGCGGTGGGGGGGAAGAACAGCAGGAGGGAGGGTGGGGAGGACACAGCGCCATGCAAACTGCCCCACCCCAGAACCCACCGACCCCATCCATACTCCCACGGGCCCTATCTAATAATATCTAATAATCCTTATATGTGAATATATATACAGTGAGTTGTGTGGATAAGAAGGCAGTCTGGTGCAGGTCCGGCTCGAGGCGACAGAGTCAAGGGTGAATCTGGTATGGATGGAAATTGCCGCTGGAGTGCGGAGCCCCAGAGCCGAGAGGCAAAGGACCAGGGGGAACTTAAACGAACCAACGGGTCCCCCCCTGCACGATGACTCCCGGGAGCCGCAGCACCGGAGTCGCCCCCAGTAGTCGACAAGGCCACACTGCAAGCCATCAGCCCGCAGCAACCCGACCCAAACAGGAGACAGGGCAACCCCCAGGACACTCAAACCACCAGCGTCCACATCAAACCCAGATGCAATCAAGCAACCCCAGTCACCAAACCTGCGACCCTCACATTTCTAAAAGCATCCCCCGTCCTCTTATCTCCTGTTTGTACCTCATCATTAATCCTCACTGTCCAAGAACAGTTTGCCTTCAGAATGTAACTAAAACCAAATCCATGTAGCCATTACGTGCAGGAAAATGTTTTTTATGACTTAATTCCTAACAACCTTGGCCTTTAGGATCTGCGGGATCCCACGGAGGCAACTTCGCTTGAGTCGCTTCATCACCAGTGACTCTCTTTGACATCTTTGGACATCCCCCGACATAGTCGGCTGACATGACTGGACTGACATTGATTTCCATCTCTGCCTCTCTTTCTCTCTCTTTTCTGTGCCGCAGAGTTGCTGTGCCCTTTCTTCAACCTCCCTCTCGTAGATGGAGGGTCTACTGGGATCGCACCAGTTCAACATGTATTCTGTAGACAGTCTTTGCTTCTCTTGAAGGTTCTTCATGGAAGCTGGAGTCGTTTCTGCAGCCTGTGTCTGGGCAGGGGAGCTGCCCACTTTATTTCAGGGCAAAGGAGCAGAGATGCAGTGTGCAGAGTCTTTGTCTTATTTGGATCATGTTTGAAGGTCTGGAGAGGATTTCTCTTGATGGCATGTGGTAGCCGTCCTGACGGCAGAGCAGCATGTCTCTATCGTTGGGTCATCAACCCCTTCTCCCAGTATGTGCACCAGAGAGAGGGGAAGCAGATCAGGCACGCAGCAGGAGAAGAACAGATTAGACTAGCAGACCAGCTGAAGCTTGTAGTTTTATGGTCTCTGTTGAGAATCCAGTGTGAGTTCAGCTAACTATTTCCGGTTGACTGAAATGACATTCTTTCCTTAACTTCCATTAATGTTAATACCACTTTACTACATTAATGCTTTTCTATTTGAAAGCTTCTCACTCTCAGCTGGAGAACGACACCAAACAACAATATGAAAACCACAGAACAAAACTTTACTCATGGTAAGGAGTATAATTGATTATTTTACATGATGGAATGGTCAATTGTCATTTCCATCCGAAGGCCAGAAGGGCAGCACAGAGAACAGGTGATGACAGGGGTGGCTCCCGATGATTTTCTCTGTGGATGTGATGACTATTAAGTTTTTCCGGTCTGCCCCTGTGCAGTTCACATACCATGATGTTAGGCAGTATGTGAGGACACTCTGGATGGAGCAGAGATAGAAGGCTCAGAGCAGCTCAGCATACAGATGGTTCTTCCTGAGTGTCCTCAGGTGTAGAGCTGCTGTTGGGCTTTCCTCACCAGGGTGGAGGAGTTGAAAGACTACATGAGATCCTCGCTAATGTAGGTCCCCAGAAACTTGAGGTTTGTGACCTGTTCCACTTCTTGTCCCATGATGGTTAGAGGGGCATGGCCCTTATGGTGTTTCCTAAAGTCTATGATGATTTCTTTTGTCTTCTTTTTTTATTGGCAAAAAATAACAATTCACAGTACAACTGCAACACAGATTTACAAATACTTTTCTATTTTTTTTTTGAAAGAACAAACAGGAAACAAAAACAAAAACAGGGTAAATAAAATAAAGTCAATAAATTAATCCCCACATCCACACGTCACACTCTGGCTGAGACAGAATATATACTAACATGAGTATTTAACAAACCAGCATCTAATCTGGCAGGACCCCCAGCTCATTAAAATATGAAATGAAGGATTGCCACTTACAAAAGAATTTATTGGTACACCTTCTCATTGTGTATTTAATTTTCTCAAGTTTAAGAAAAAACATGGTGTCTTTCAGCCATTGTGACACAGAAGGGGGTTTAGAAGACTTCCACTGGAGGAGGAGGTGGCGTTTGGCTATCAAAGAGGTGAAACTGATCATTTCTTGTTGAGTTGAGTTAAATAAACTTAGGTCCATAGGAGTTCCAAAAATAGCAATAAATGGACAAGGTTGTAGGTCAATTCCTATTATAGTGGATATTATACTGAAATAACTGGACCAATAATTATATAGATGAGAACAGAAGAAAAACATATGACTCAAATGACACTGTGAATTTGAACAATGGCCACATTTGTCCTGTACCTCAGGGTAGATGCGAGATAACCTAACTTTAGAGAAGTGAACCCTGTGTATCACTTTAAACTGAATTAGTGCCAAACCTGCACAGGATGAGATAGTGCCTGACTTACTCACCACACCATCCCACCAATTCTCACCGATCTGAAGACATACAGTTGGCCAACAGTATTAGTATGTAAACCTCCTGCCTGCTGCTGTCAGACTCTACAACACCTCACTAAGTTCCTGTTAACCCACACACACGTGCAATGACCCACTTACATGTGCAATAAATAATTTTGTGCAATACCAATATATAAATATACATATCTAATAATCAATATATAACAATCTTGTATATATAATAATCAATATATAAATTATCTTGTGTGTTGTCATTATCATACTTTTTTGCAATTCCATTTCCTTCACTTCCTTCACCATACCATTCACTGTACTATATTTATCATGCCACTCCATCTGCTATGTTCAGTGATTTTGTCCCAGTCATTTCAGTCACTTATGTTGTATGTAGTACATGCTTAGTTATTCAGTTATTTGTATTCACTTATTGTATATATGATGCTATAGTTTTTCTTTACTTGGTCATTTTCTACTGTTGTTATTATTCTTATTCTTTTTATATGCCCTTTTATATGCCCTCCTTGTAATGTTGCATTATCCACTTTGCTGCTGTAATGATGCAAATTTCTCCACCTGTGGGACGAATAAAGGATTATTTTATCTTAAACAAACGACCTGAAGGCCTGTGGCCTAGCGTGACAGTACTACACCTCATAGAGCGGAGATGTCAGGCAGTGTTCAACTTCTTGGCGTAGGTCATAGCTTCCTCCGCTGAAACAAAGTCCTTAGTCACTCCGCTATGGCTGACCCGTAGGCGAGCTGGAAAGAACAACCCATAACGGACCCCCTCCATACCGAGAAGTACCTTCCGAACATCATTAAATGCCGCCCATGCCTGGGCCACCTTAGCAGTATGGTCAGGGAAAACGAAGATCCTCTTGTTGCCAACAGTAATCTGCTGAGCCTCTCTGGCGCGCCGCAGTACATCTGCACAGTCGCTGTAGTAGTGAAACCTGGCGATTATGGGACGTGGTCTCTCTCCTGGTCTCGGTTTGGGCTGGCTGGTTCTGTGCGCACGATCCAGTAGTGGGTCCTTCTCCATCCCAAATGCCTCCTTAAGCAAAGCGGCAAAAGCAGCAGTATTGACAACAATCTCTTCAGTGACACCTACGAGCCTTATATTATTCCGGTGAGACCTAGACTCAACGTCTTCACATTTATTTTCCAGTTTGGAAATTTGAGCTGCTAAACTCTCAAGCTTAGTGTTCATCCCAACAACGTCGTCCACGTAGCCAGAAAGGGACGCCCCAATATCACCCACATTAGCCTTGAGCGTGGCTATCTCGGCCTTCGTAAAGGCTTTGTCGTGCTCAAGTTGCGTTTTCACTGACTGAAGATCAGCTCTTATTGCAGTCACATCGTCACCCAGCGCTGCACAGAGTTCAGTTTTGAAAATGGCAGCAATATCCAGTCTCAACGATGCTAGTACTTCTAGCTTCAGAGCTTTCATATCGTTAACGGTGTTTTCAGCCGTGTGGGTGGGGTCAGCAGATGAAGATAAGGTACCTGAGCTTGGGGTCTTGCTGTGCGCAGCAGGCCACGTCTGACGAGAAGTTTTATGGGGCTCAGTGGACTCTTTCTGCATTATGAAAAGTGGTCAAAAGTGCTGAAAGCAGAAGGGTAAAAAGAGAACTCACTGTGGCATCAAAAAGGTTCAGAAACGAGGGCTGACTAATAAGGATTTTTAGACAGTCAGCAGGAGCTACAAAATATGCATCCTACTCCATAAGCTGCTCTAGGGCGTCCCCTTTCTAAGAAGAATTCCTTTATTGATCCCTCAATGAGCATTCACTGATGCTTTTAGAAATGTGAGGGTCGCAGGTTTGGTGACTGGGGTTGCTTGATTGCATCTGGGTTTGATGTGGACGCTGGTGGTTTGAGTGTCCTGGGGGTTGCCCTGTCTCCTGTTTGGGTCGGGTTGCTGCGGGCTGATGGCTTGCAGTGTGGCCTTGTCGACTGCTGGGGGCGACTCCGGTGCTGCGGCTCCCGGGAGTCATCGTGCAGGGGGGGACCCGTTGGTTCGTTGAAGTTCCCCCTGGTCCTTTGCCTCTCGGCTCTGGGGCTCCGCACTCCAGCGGCAATTTCCATCCATACCAGATTCACCCTTGACTCTGTCGCCTCGAGCCGGACCTGCACCAGACTGCCTCTTATCCACACAACTCACTGTATATATTTTTCCACTCTGTTAAAATTAGTATATTTTACACATTTGGTCCAACCTGGACTTGAACTGGCGACCCTCCAGTTCCCAGCCCAAGTCACTACAGACTGAGCTACTGCCGCCCCTCTTTTGTCTTCTTGATGTTCAGTGTGAGGTTGTTGTCAGAAGAGGAAGAAAAGCCTATTGAGGAAAGACAGAGGGACAGGCAAAACTCAGTGGTCAGAAGATTTTCATTACTTTGTCTCTTTCACTCAAGCTAATTTTTCTCCAACACGAATCACAAATACACACAAGGTGTGTGCCTATGTCACACACCACAGCTCTTAATTAGATGCTATACATGTGCTTTGAAAGACTAACAGAGTTTTTAGCAGGGGTGATTACTTTCATGCATGTGAAAACAAAGCCTGAAAACTTCTCCAACATTGATGTCTTGGTTGCAGCAGGGACCCAGACTACCTGGATGATTCCACAAAGCACAAAACACAACTGTTTCTCAGTGTATCAGCGTGACGGAAACATATGAACATATTGTAAATGGTGACGTTCAAATGTAAGTAAAAAACAATATATAAAAAAGGTGCAGCTAAAGTTGTTGCAATTTGACAAAATTAACACATTTTTTAGTTTCCACTCCAATGCACATAATACGCACAAACCAGACATATAGTCCTGACTTTAATGGAGCCCTTTGATATTTGTGTGTATAGATGAATGCCCAAGTCAGTAGGTGTGTCATTTCCTAGGGCATGATGTGGTGATGGGGACCATTTTAGGCCAGCTGTAATCAGGCAGAAAGAGCCAGTTGTTGCAGCAGCAGTGATGGATCTCTTTGTTTTGACCATCCAGGATTTGGAGCTGCCAACGGAAAGGGCATTTTGATTTATTTGAGGGCCTACTGCCTTCATCACAGCCTGTTACACCAGGAGTGTGTGTGAGTGTGAGGAAGTGAGAGGGAGACAGAGTTTGTGGGTGCATCATTCTCTTCTCTGTAATTTGTTGTTTTGAACAAGCTCTACTCAGAGCAATGAATGCCTTTACTTGCATGTGAAATGTTTTGCACAGGCTGTGAAGCAAGTCACAAGGCATTGCAGTTTCAAGCATTCACTGTAACAAATTGCTGTAAAAATACAGGGAAATTCAGGGAAATATTTACAGTAAAGAGCTGTTCTCAGTAAACACAGCTAAATATTGTAAATGACCTAAAAAATTGTGACAGTATGCTACTGTGTAATCTACTATGTAATTTTACAGTAAACTAGTTTCTTTCTTTTTCGGTCAGGTGGAGTCTGAGTCCACCCATAACTCATTACATCATGTCCGTACCTCATTTAGCACACCAATGAACTCAACTCAATGAAATTTAAAAATAAGTGCCAACTATAGAGTAGTGATTTCATTCAAGACTGAATGAGGAATAATCGGAAGAGAAGCAACAGATGAAGCTGAATTTCAGCAGAACACAGCTCCTGTTCCTCAGGATCCCTCAACAATAAGGTAAGTATGATCAGGACAAAGTCAGCTTTACCAGGTTATCTCATTAGGGCCCGAGCGGAATGGAACAGGTCCACAAGAGACCTATTGAAACCCTTGTGTTTATTATTTATTAGGGCCCGAGCACAGGTCCGCAAGGGACCTATTGAAACCCTTGTGTTTATTTTTATTATTAGGGTCCGAGCGGACTGGAACAGGTCCGCAAGGGACCTATTGAGATTGTAATGTTTATTATTCTTATTAATAGGGCCCGAGCGGACTGTGAAACAGGTCCGCAAGAGACCTATTGAAACTGTAGTGTTTATTCTTCTTCTTATTATTATTATTCCTGTACATCTGTTTTCCCAAATTTCATATGTGAAATGGCTGAACACCGCCACCTACAAAGTTGAAAAATTCCCATAGGGAAAGTCGCCAACTTTGTCAGAACTCAAAGAAAATCGGTAAAGATGCATACCCAGACAAACAAAATTGTCTCTTGGCAGGAAGCTGAAATTCCAACAGGAAGTCTGCCATTTTGAATTTTTGATTTTCTGATGAAAACGAACTCGTCCTAGAGATTTCGTCCGATTGACTTTAAGTTTGGCCCGGAGACAGACCTGTGATCCCAGAGAAGTTTCGGAGGAGACGCCGGGGTTGCAGATCTGGATGTAAACGGAGGGAGAAAAGGAGAAAACATAAACCAACAGTCCCGGCGACCATAATGGGAAATGTGAGGTCTTTGGGGAATAAGACAGACGAGCTAGCGGTGCTTGTGAAGACCCAGCGGGAATACCGGGAGTGTAGCATGATGTGCTTCACTGAGACATGGCTACACCCGCTCATCCCGGACAACAGTGTCGCGGTCCCAGGCTTCAGTTTGGTACGGGGAGACAGAGACTGTGCTAGCAGCAGGAAGAAGAAGGGAGGAGGGCTTGCACTTTATGTTAGTGAGAGGTGGTGTAACCCCGGACATGTGCACGAGAAGAAGCACCTCTGTACCCCGGATATTGAAGCGCTTGCTGTGGGAATGCGCCCGTATTATCTACCGAGGGAGTTTACGTCCACCATTGTGATCTCTGTTTACATCCCTCCATCAGCTGATACAGCGGTGGCCTGTGACGTCATCAGCTCCACCGCAGCCAAACTACAGACTGAACAGCCGGATGCATTTATGGTGATTACAGGAGATTTCAACCATGCCTCACTAAACAACACCTTAAATAAATTCCACCAGTATGTCGACTGCCCCACCAGAGACTATAAGATACTGGATCTCTGGTATGCAAATGCCACTGATGCGTATGATGTCTCTGCTCTCCCCCCATTCGGCAGATCAGATCATAACTTGGTGAAGTTGACTCCAAAGTATGTCTCTCTTGTGAGGAGGCAGCCTGTTCACACCAGGACGTTGAGGAGGTGGACACAGGAAGCTGTTGATGCACTTCAAGACTGCTTCGAGTCAACAAACTGGGATGTTCTCTGTGAGCCACATGGGGAGGACATAGATGACATGACCGACTGCATCACAGAGTACATCAGATTCTGTGCGGACACCACCATGCCAACACGGACTGTTCACTGCTTCCCCAACAACAAGCCCTGGATCACCAGTCACCTGAAAGCCCTCCTTAACAAGAAGAAGAGGGCTTTCAGGTCTGGAGACAGAGAGGAGCAGAGGAGGGTGCAGCATGAACTCAGAGAGGAGCTGAGGACATGCAAGGACACCTACAGGAAGAAGTTGCAGGCTAAACTGGACCAGAACAGTGTGAGGGATGTGTAGATGGGGATGAAGAACATCACCGGAATGAAGGGGAAAGACAGGCAGACATCAGGGATCCTGGACAGAGCAAACCAGCTCAATCTGTTCTTCAACAGGTTTAGCTCACCTCCTGTCGCCCCCCCGTCATCACCTCCAGTTCCCCCCACACTCACACCTTCCCAAATGGTTTGGCCCTACCCCCCACTTTCTCCTGTGAAGCACCACTCTATGTCCCCCCACTCCTCCTCCTCCACTGATAACATCAACACCAGCCCCCACCCAACTGTGACTACAGACCAGGTAAAGAGGCAGCTGGAAAGACTGAACCAACACAAGGCTGCAGGCCCTGATGGCATCACCCCCAGGATCCCGAAGACCTGTGCTAGCCAGCTGTCTTCTGTGCTGAGACACCTGTACAACCTGAGCCTGAGTCAGGAGAAGGTCCCAGTCCTGTGGAAGTCATCCTGCCTGGTTCCAGTACCCAAGAATTCGAGGCCATCTGATCCAGCAGACTACAGACCAGTTGCTCTCACATTGTTGTGGAAATTAATTAAAATTCTCTTGTGCTGGTGAAAATTGAAACAGAGACTTCTGCCAGCCGGCAATGGTTTTATTTTCTTTGCAAAGAAAAGGTCAGTCTTTACATGAGTGGTCAAAATGAAGGACCTCAGGTCGTGGAAATCAAGGGAGAGTAACAATTAGAGAGTCTAGCATCCTAGTGTGAACAGGAAAGCAAGTGGTCAAAAGGCTAAGGAACTGAATTTTCCATTACAATTCCCCTTGTGATTATTGATTAATCACTAATAAAAGGAAAACAACAATAATAAAAAATAAGTAGGAAAGAAGAAATGCATTACTAACAATAAAACATATAAAATGAAAACTTCAAAGCTGGTCACAACTTAAATATCCGACACATTAATTCACATGGATTTAAAATGTATCATCATGGCAGTTGTCTAAAAGGGGCATAAAATACTAATAGAAAAACTAATTTAATGATAAAAAAAAATAATAACAAAGAAAATAAAGAAAGCAAGGAAACATTGTTCATAAAATGTTATCATCAAATTCAGAGTCTGAGCTGGAGTAGTGATGGGGATCAGAGATATAAACTGAAGTTGAGTTCTGCTGGTCACTGTTAACTTTCACATGAACATATGTAGAGGATTGAATTATGTTGTGGAAATATTCTGTCAGGATGTTTTAATTTCCACAGCATTCTTTAACTACACAAGGACTGAATAAACTTCACTGATTCAGTGGCCCAAAAGAGTTGCTTTTAATATCTATCTGCAGAACAGAGATGAGATTTCAAACACACAGCACAGAGCGTTGTGAGTGAATGCCCATACAGAGTGTCAGGAAAAACAATATTTATGCACTTCTGATACATACATGCTTGCGTGAGTTCCTGCCGACAAGCAATACCGTCATAGTGATAAACGAACATGCTGTATGTTTTAATGTAGGCAGAGTCCACAAGTCTATCAGGCCTGATGGCGAGGAAAAGGCATACTGCACACACACTGTTCTCTGTGAAAACTAAACAAGATAACTTCTAGCGACATCTTCATGAATTCAGACATAACAGCTTCTGACACATTCTGCTAAATTTCCATCACATTTCCTCCCTTTTGTTCCGACAGGAACAACTAAGTAAATAAAAAGTTTACTGAAAGCATCAAACATCAGATTGAACCTTCTGCAGGGTCTTAAGATCAAACATCATTAAGATGTCAGTAACAGAGAAAAAAAGTTGCATTTGTTCTTGCGAGAATAGAACTCTCTGGTTATAGCAAAGCTGAGACAGACAGAACGGGTATTCTGGAGTTACAGTGGTATTACATTACTGTATATCAATCAGTACAGATAACAGTCATCATCCTAAAGCAGGATGAAAGAAACAACTCAGAGTGAGAACCTGTTCCAGGGCCTATACAGGCCATCGGGCAGTCACCTCACCAAGTCATTATAACTTTATGATTCTCAAATGTCCATGCTGTAAAACAATGCATCTCAGTTCTTCTCAGAGGTCACACCTATCAATGGTTACACAGCAAATTCAGGCGAAAACCCTTTTCTAGGGAAAAATTCCTGAATGACCCTCTCATAGAGCCCAGAGGAGAAAAACCCCATTCGTGTCAGATGAAGGGAAAACACCTCTGGCATCATGGTTTCGTTGGAACAGAACGTTTACTTTCACCATCTATTTAGTTGGTGACTTGGCACGTCACATGTAGCAGGGAGGGCTTTTACCTCCTCCTGATATTGTGGATCTCCAGGTGGTGGGTCAGTTAAGAGCTGGTACTTTTGCAGTGGGACACGTGGATCCATGTTGCACTTTCTGCAACCTTCACTGTTGTGTGTGTCATGAGGAGGATCTGGAACGGGCCTCGCCAGCGTCTGTGTTTCCAGCTTTTTGTTCTGAAGTCTTTCACGACCACATAGTCCCCTGGTAGGAGCTGATGCAGTGGACCTTCAGCTTGACCAGGGAGTGCAGCAGACACTTGTTGTCTCAGTGATGGCTCCCCTTTAATAACATCATTGCTTGTCGTCAGATCCTGGTGGTGGGATGGACAACAGTCCCTCCATTTCAGCTAAACACTGGGCCATCTTCTTTTACAGTTGAAATCAATCTGACCCCTTTTGAGGCACACTGGTTAAACTGGCTGTCTGTATCCTGGATGTCTCATTTCCACCTTCCTCCAGTGTGTCTGCAAAATACAATAATAGCAAAACAACACAACAAGCAACAATAGCAAACATAGATAAAACAATCCATTGAGTGTTATTTTACTCAAGATTTCCTGCTTTAATTTCAAAATAAAAGCCCTTCAGTGTTTTTGTCTGTTGATAGAACTGTGTTTGTTAACATGAAACCTTTATTTTGACCTACCATATGTATAAGAATAAATACTCAGTGCAAGCTTGACTAGCTTTATGTAGAAAGACCGATGTTTAGAGTTTATTCTGAAGAACCAACTGGACTGATATCTGTGTTCAATCTTCAGTCTTTTGTAAACTTCACTAACATCCCACCTGTGAGATATTAATGAGTTTATATAAGCGACCTTGCTGCTTTCAACACTACAGTTGTATATCAGAAACATTTGGCCTTGTTATACTTAAAATGTATGGATAGTTCAACGTCATTACCAAAAACCAATAATAACCATAACACTAATGTGGCCCTCGATGAAATGGAGTTTGATACCCCTGTTCTAGTGACTATGGAGGCTTTAGCACACTGATTCAGGTGGTACCTCTTGTGTCCTCTAT
>CM056552.1:30786384-30822004 GCA_029721515.1 Synanceia verrucosa
GAGGAATGTAAACAGTGACGGTGATAACACTGGTGAATTCCCTCGGCAAATAATATGGACGAAGTCCGATGGCGACGAGCTCGATGTCTGGGCTGCAGAGCTGCTCTTTAACAGAGACGTGCAGAGACGGGATGACACCACCTGTTGTTCACAAACACAGCGAGGCCTCCTCCTTTCTTCTTGCCGGTCGCGGTGGTGTCTCTGTCTGCACGAACCATCTGGAAGCCGGGAGTGGTGACATGGACACATGATACTGGACTCTCTGTACTCCCTCTGCGTCCTGACGAGCGCTTCCAGTTCGTCCACTTTATTTGCCAGTGACCTCACGTTCCCAGTGATGACTGCAGGGATGTAGGGCTTAAACTTTCTCTTCTTCATCCTCCGTCTAAGCCCCACTCTGCAGCCTTGCCGTCTCCTCTTTAGCTCCTTTGGTATGGTGGGTCTCTCTCCAGCCAAGACAGTCGGGGACCTCAGGGCCATCAGCTGGTCTCGGGTGTAAACAATGCCAGCAGTGTTGCAGGCATGGCTCCCAGCGATCCGGAGAGACCCAAGTGCAATTAAAATGAGTAAGAAATGTGCAATCTGTACAAAAAGCATATCACCGTTGTATGTGGTGATGATGCACAGGACAGTAAAAAAAATAAAGATAAAAAATACTATAAAAATACAGAAAACTAACAGAACTACACGGAGCTACTGCGACAGGCTGCCACTAGAACGGGGCCATCTTGTTTATTTATGTTTAAAATTGAATATATCTGTTAATACTTAACTAAGCAATTCAAAACACTTAGGCACAAATATTAACACATACATAGTAAAATCATCTCCATACCTGCAGTGAAACATAAATAATACAAGGATGAACAATGTGTACGGGGTTCTCTCCAAGCTTTGATTAAATAGGCGCAAGATGGACGACATGAATAACAGAGCTAGCCATGCTAGCACATTTAGCGCCACATGTTTACACAAAAAAACTCGACATAACCTGCACAGACTGTGGCAAAACTAACAGACAACATCTGTAACATCATCATCCACCTAACACTCAAATTTGATGTGAATTGAACCGCAAATTATGTTTATCTGAACTTTTAGTGGCAAAGAACGTCAGTTTGGCACTTACCGAGCGTCAAAGTAGAAAGTGGCTTTGACCAGAATGCGCACGTCTGGACTAACGACCTGCTAATTGCATCAGACAGCGTACTCGTCTCAGTACTTGTCTTGTTAGATCTTAGCGCTGCTTTTGATACTATTGACCACCATATTTTGTTGCAGAGATAAGAAAATTTATTGGCATCAGAGGAACTGCTTTAAGCTGGTTTAAGTCCTATTTATCGGATCGATCACAGTTTGTTCATGTTAATGATGAGTCCTCCATGCACTCAAAAGTCAGTTATGGAGTTCCTCAAGGTTCTGTGCTTGGGCCAATTCTATTCACTTTATATATGCTTCCTTTAGGCAATGTTATCAGAAAACACTCCATAAACTTTCACTGTTATGCAAATGATACTCAGCTATATTTGTCATTCAAGTCAGACGAATCCAGCCTGTTAGCTAAACTCCAAACATGCCTTAAGGACATAAAAACTTAGATGATGGACAATTTATTGTTAAATTCAGACAAAATTGAAGTTTTTCTAATTGGCCCCGCAAATCTCAGAAATAAATTATCTAATGACTTACTTATTCTAGATGGCTTTGCACCAGCCTCTCGCACCACTGTTAGGAATCTAGGGATAATTTTTGACCAAGACATGTCCTTCAACGTCCACATGAAACAAACAGCTAGAACTGTTTTTTTCCATCTGGGTAACATTGCAAAAATCAGGCATATTGTCTCTCAAAATGATGCAGAAAAATTAGTCCATGCATTTGTAACTTCTAGGCTGGACTATTGCAATTCCTTGTTGTCAGGCTGCCCTAATAAGTCTATCAAGACTCTCCAGCTGGTCCAGAACACTGCAGCACATGTTGTGACCAGAACCAGGAAAAGAGAACATTTCTCCTGTGTTAGCCTCTCTGCACTGGCTCCCTGTAAAATCCAGAATATAATTTAAAATCCTCCTCCTCATCTATAAGGCACTGAATGGTCAAGCACCATCTTATCTTAAAGAGCCGATAGTGCCTTATAATCCAGCTAGAATCCTGCACTCTCAGAATGCAGGACTACCAGAGGTTTCCAGGGTTTATAAAACTAGAAGGGGAGTTAGAGACTTTCCTTTTTGATCGTGCTTATAGTTAAGACTGATCCAAGGATGACTCAAAGGTTCATCAGGCCTCCAATCCTCCAGGAACACAAAAGTGCAGCATACACTTTGCTGCACCCAGTCCCATAAAGTGCATACATTCAAGAGTGCCCGAAGTGAAATAGATGACAAAGAAAAAAACAACAGTAACAGTTCAAAGGTCTCAATGCCACAAACTTAACACACTGCGGCAACGACAAACCCCAAGTAAGAGATTTTTGAAACACGTTCTCAATGAGCCTATCAACTAGCCTGCCTATTCTCCCCGTGCTTGTGACCACCCTCCCTTGAACCATAACCTGTCAGAGTCCTGCTGAGACCAGTCTGGGAGAGGATCTACATGTTAGTGAGTCGAAGTCTGAGGCAAAACAGTCAACCATTACAACAGGCTGTGTCTTCACAGGGTCAGTAGGGAGACTGAAGTCACATCAGTCTGTACCCCCGCAGAATCAACCGGGGGTGAGTGCACTTCGGTCATCAAACTAGAGGAATCATGAGCAACATCACAGTGAGTACTACCGCTGCCTGAGAGATGGGGGGCTCCCCTGCCATGGAGTCTCCATCCACTTCATGGTTCGAACCAGACAAGACCCATGAGGATGTCCGTGCCTGAGAAGACTCGTCTCCCAGGCTGCCAAGGTCGTCAGCCTCTCTGCAATCACTGAGGCCACCAGCAGTAGACCAGCTGAAGGCTGGTGCCCAATGGGGTCTTAAACAGGGAGGAAAGTGACGTCCAACAACACGTTCCTGTGTACAACTTTACAGTGGCCTGAGGCATCACAGATCCGATAGACGTGAGTCTGAGGGGTTCTGTCAACAACAGTTCCCACTTGTCAGCCAGCTTCTTTTTGCCACAGTCAGCCTTGTGGCAAGTAGCACACAGTCTCCAACATGTAGCGACACACCCTTGACTCTTTTGTTATATTGTCGTGTCTGACGTTTTTGCTCTGTGCTTCTGGGTGATTTTGGCAGCTTCAGCCAAGTAGGACAAAAGGGTCTTAGAGTAGCTGATGAAGTCCATCGCAACAGAATCATGCAAAACAGACTTGAACAAGATGTCAACCGGAAGCTTTGGGACACGGCCAAACACCAGATGAAATGGCACGTCTCATGCACCATAGCATTATAGGCAAATGTGAATGTTTGAATCTGTTGAGGCCATTCTTGTTTAGATCGTAGGGGGGAGAGCTCGCAACATGTTGCCTAGTGTGCGGTTAAAGCGTTCAGTACCTCCATTGCCCATGGGATGATAGACGGTATTGTGAGATTTTGACAGGGATCCATGCCCAGGAACCCAGACGCACGACTCACAGACAGGATTACAGTTCTCACAAGAGTCTTTATTTAAATAGACACGATAATCAAGCACGGTATTCCAGCGGGGAGGTGGAGCACGGCCACGCGCCACCTGGCAGGTGGAGGCGCGCGTCCGGGGGATCCCTGCTCTCTCTACTCTCGACTATTAAATGGGGAAAAAACCCACTCTCAAAGTTGTAAGAAGACAGCTTGGCCACCCGCCTCTGCTCATATGCATCCAGCTTGGGTTTGGTCAATATACTGTATGAGTGGGCGGGTTATTGTTGGTCCAAACCATAAAGTCATGTCTTTTAAGCCAGTGGCTAAACGTCTCTGAAACGCTCCACTTCAAAGCCATGAATTCCAGACAATGTATCTCTGCTGTGATTTGCTAAGAGCCTTACTGGCAAATGCGATGGGGTAAGCCTTATCCTCTCCAACCAGCACTTGAGACAACACTGCTCCTAGTCCATCCAACGACACATCCACAGATAGGACAAAAGGCCTCCAGAAGTCTGGATGAGCCAACACTGCACAGGTAAGGAGCTTGTCCTTGAGTCAATGAAAGGCTTTCTCACATGCAGGACTCCAGTCTGCCACTGTTAACTTCCTGAACATACCAGCACTTTACCTAGGTTGTTTAGATTGTCCTCTCCTCTTCTGTCCAGCCGTTAGTGCAAATAAAATAAATGCTTGGCAATAGCTGAGCAGTCACGGATAAAACTCTGGTAAAAGAAAACCATTTATTCTCCTTACAGATGGTGTGCAGCCGCCCTGTTCCATCAGAGCCTCCTTTGGCATGTTTAAGATCACCTCCACCTTAGCCAGATCCACAGAAGCTCCCCTCTGATCAATCATGTGACCAAGAAAGTTGACAGACTTCTGCAGCAAATTACACTTTTTTTGGGCTGAGCTTAAGATTGTTCTCCTTCAACTTCTGGAAGACCACACATAGCCTGCTTAGGGCATCTTCCTCCGTGGGAGCAAACAGAGGTCATCCAAATAGCAAAGGAGACTTGAGAAGTTGAGGTCACCAAAGATATTCAACATCATTCGCATGAACGAAGCTGGACTGTTGCAGAGCCCTTGCAGCATTCTGTTATATTCGTATAGCCCTACAGGTGTCGTGAAGGCGGTGCACTTCCTGTCCTCTTCACACAGCAGGATATTGTAGAATCCAGAGGTTAGGTCCATCATGGTGAAAAATGCATTCCCTCCTAATGCCGCAAGACAGTCTGCTTGGTGAGGGAGTGGGTGGGCATCCTTTAAGGCAGTGTTTCCCAACCCTGGTCCTCAGGGCACACTATCCTGCATGTTTTAGACGTAACCCTGCTCCAACACACCTGATTCAAATGATCAACGAGTCATCAAGCTCTGCTGAAGCCTGATAACGACCCACTGATTTGAATCAGGTGTGTTGGAGCAGGGTTACGTCTAAAACATGCAGGATAGTGTGCCCTGAGGACCAGTGTTGGGAAACACTGCTTTAAGGTCCTTGCGTTAAGCCACCTGAAGTCCGTACAAATTATCAGTCCGCCATCCTTCTTCCAGACCATGACAAAAGGAGACACGTACTCACTGGTTGATTTACGGATTATCTCTTTCTTTCATATCAGAGAGCACCTGCCAAAGTCATTAGTAGTGGGCAGGTAGTGGGCAGTCAGCATCAGATGCTTAAGGACGTTAGAGCCGACGATGAGTTCATCAAAACAGGGACCATGCGTCTTATCCCGTAGATATTCAAATCATGTCAAGTCATACATACATTTGGGATGAGTTTCCTTTCCTCCACAGCCAACTAGCACAACTCTGTCAGCAGCCTGAAATCCTCCTACAAGAGCTCCAGCCTCCCTCAGCAACTGTTCGGCCTTCTCATTCAACGTGCAAGCCATGGATCCAGAATCAATCATGCCTTTCAGCTCCACAACATCATTCACTGTGACCTGGGTGTAGAACAGACATGGGCAACTGGCGGCCCGCGGGCCACATGCGGCCCCCGCCCTCATTCACTGCGGCCCTTGAGTCAATTTCCAAATATCAAAACATTGTTAGTTTCACAGACGTCGACAGTAAGCAGACTGACTACATCTGAACCAGAAGCCAATTGTAATGACACTCCTCACCGAGAGAGGGCGCTCCCGCCAAATTTCCTAACAGCCTCCTACATTACAGCCGACGAGGACGAGAGAAATGAGCGGCCAAAAAAGAAAGCTGGAGCAAGAGAACCGTGCCTTTCAGGCAAGATGGGAAACAGATTATCTTTTCACGGAATTCAAAGGCAAACCTATGTGTTAAGTGTGCCTGGAAACAAAATCAGCCATGAAGGATTTCAACTTGAGTTGCCACTACAACACCATGTACAAAGACAAGTATGACAAGTATGCCGGAGCAGCCAGAGCCGCCGTCGTAGCTAACCTGAAAGGAAAAATACACCGACAACAGAACCTTTTTACATGAGCCACAACCACACAGGAGTCTCAAGGCATCCTATGCTGTTTCACTCGAGCTTGCTAAAGCAAAGAAACCCATGTCAGATGGAGAAATGGTGAAGAAATGTACCATGGAGATGGCTAAAGCTTTTGCAGACGATAACATGGCTAAAAACTTTGAAACTGTTTCTCTGTCCTGTCGCACAGTGGCGCAGAGAATTTTTGACATTCAAAATCATGTAGATGGGAAGCTAAAACAAGTTATGCACGACTGCAAGTACTTCTCCTTAGCATTGGATGAGAGTACAGATGTGATGGATGGAAGCCAGCTCCTCATTTTTACCAGAGCTATTAACAATTCATTTTAAGTGCACAATGAGTTATTAAAATTGATGTCTTTGCATGAAACTACCAAGGGCACGGATATTTTTAACGCTGTTAACAGTGTTGTCAGTGAGTACGGTGGCTTCGACAAGCTGTCAGCTGTTGTTACCGATGGCGCACCAGCGATGCAGGGAAGACGCACTGGATTCGCCGGACTCCTTCAACAGAGTGGCGTGGACTGTCCAATACTACACTGCATCATACATCAGGTGGGTAACATTATCGTAAGCTAACTATTAATATAGTTATGAATGTGGGTATTCTTTGTGAGTTTTTATGGGCTAAATAGTATAATATAAACAGAATTTAGCCGCTAAATCCTATTTCATTTTGATTTTACAGGAGGCCTTATGTGCCAAGACACTGAACTTCAGCCATGTTATGGAGGTAGTGACTAAAGTTACCAATTGATTCGAGGAGGGAACAGGTCCCTTAATCACAAGAGATTCCTAGCCTTTTTGGATGAAGTGAGCGCCGCTTATGGGAACTTACAGATGCACACCGAGGTCAGATGGATGAGCCGCGGGAAGTGTCTTGAGAGGTTTTTTGCGCTACGCACTGAAATCCCAGTGTTTTTGGAGACAGCATTCGATGTGATACAAGTGCTTACTGCAGAAAATTCAGGTATACAGATTTTCTCTGTGACATGGCCTTCCTTACTAACGTCACCTCGCATTTAATCACCCGAACGTGCAGTTGCAGGGGAGAGGCCAAACTGTGTCGGATCTTTACGCACATATGAATGCATTTCAGCGTAAACTCGCCCCTGTTCAAAGAAGACTTTTCATCGGCTCGTCCAAATTTGACATATTTCCATGCCTGTGAAGAGATGCGCAAAGATATCCCCGAATGTGAGAAAACATTTCTCAAGTACAGAGCCGACATCGAAACACTGCAGCAGCAATTAAAGGACCGCTGCCAAGATTTCCACGCCATGCAGCCACGAATAGCGTTGTTCACGGACCCCCTCTCTGCTGTTATCAGCGAGCAACAACCCCCAGAGTTGCAGCTTGAACTGTGCGAACTTCAGTCAGACCCCTTTTTTCAAGGAAAGCGCAATGAGAGGGGAATTTCATTTTGGAGACTTCTACCAGAGTCCCACTTTCCACTCCTCAGAGATTTTGCACTCTTAATGGCCAGCATGTTTGGGAGCACTTACATTTGTGAGAGCAGCTTCTCCACAATGAAGCACATCAAGTCAAAAGAGAGAAGCAGGCTGTTCTCATGCAGATCGGATGCACAAACATTAACATTGACATTCAGTCTATTGTACGACAGCAGGAGAGGCCACAAGTATCTCATTAAGACAGAACTTGCATGCTTGTTTGAAACATGCCATGGAGTGGGAGTAGAAATGCACTGCAAACATGAATATTAATTGTTGCACTTAATGTTGATGTTCAGTTTTCTGGCATTATTGAATGATGATTTTTGAGAACCCATTGTGCAAAAAGTGGACTGGGATAATGGGTTGTGAAGAGGCTGGTGTGGGGAATGCAGCCTGCACATTTTGACGTGTCATCATGTGATCCAGAAGCACAGAAAGCAGAAAGCACATATGTAGGCAATCAACTGGTCCATATCCAGGCTGAACGGCAGGCGAGCTGAGGGGTAAGTACAGATACCGGGCAGGGGGATTTTGGCGCCATAGAAAGTTGTGAGGTGGGAGAAGCAGCCTGAGGTGGGACAAACTGAACTGCTGTGGGCGACAGCTGAGAGGCAAGAGCCGAAACTGGTGATGTACTGAGCACTGATGGAGGCATAATATGAGAAGCAGACCCAGAATCAGAAGGCATCTGTGAAATGGGACTGACCTTTGGAGACTGTGATGGTTCTGTTACCTGTGACATGTTTGCCTGTACGTGACTGATGGCACAACAGTTCGGGCATGTGTCCTGAGCTCACGCTGGAAACTGTTGATACGTTCCTGCCATTCGCTTGTTGTCCACTCCTCTGCTGCCTTGAAACTCAGGCTGTTGTGGAGAATGGGGTCTGGACAATATTTAATGAACATCTTTGACACTTTCCGTCCTGGATAACTTCCTGCATCCCTGTCTCCTGAGACACTAATCTGCAATGTCAATGGCATTATTCAGTCTGATCCAATATTCCATCACACCCTCATTCAGCAGCGGCCTGGTGTTGTAAAAGTCAGTCATTGGCATCGATGAGTAAGTCAGTTCACCAAAGTGTTGCTTTAAAATGTCAAAAAACAGTTCTGGGGCCTGAACACAGTCAAGTGAATGGTTATGTCGCAGTGTAACTTTCACAACATAAGCCTAGCCAATATTTCCTGTGACTGTAAGTGTGTAGTTGTGTTTCTCTTTGTGAAGTACAATTCCACCATGTCTACACGCTTGTCACTACACTCACCTCTGAAAACTGGTGGTTCTTTATCATCTGATTGCATCGCAAGTTTGACACCAGACAGGTTCAACTCAGGAGGCTTGTGATCCAATCTAAGGCTCTCTGTAGGAGCAGAAACATCCTCTCTCTTGTCACTACATAGCTGAGCTGCAATAGACTGCCCAATCTGATTAGTCTGTGATGAGAGTACTAAACTCAACCTGTTGCACTGACATTGACGCTGGAAGTTCACATTGTGGCAGCTGAACACGGGTGGAATAAAACTCAGGAGTCCCCAACCTGCCAACTCTAGGCGTCTGGTCCCCTTCTCTCTGAAACCACCTCCTTCCAAAACTCACATTAGCATAAACCTCCCCATTACCTTCAGAGTCAGCTGTATGTTCCATAATGGCAGTAACAAACACAATAGCACACACTCAAAATGGTCAATATACACTCAAATTTACAACCCCAGCCACATGAAAACACACAAAATGGCTGCAAAGACTATGAGATAGGAATAAGTGTTCATTCAGCTAAAACGAACCAACAGAGAACATGGGTGAATCCAAGAAGCATCCCACAGCGATCGAGATGGCATCGATGCTTGCAGGAATCTGAAGTCACGGCACTGATGTAACCGGTCTGTGTTTTTTCTGCATTGTGTTCGAAATAAACTCCAGGAGACCCAGGATTCTGCACGCTGACTTTTACTGCAGTGAAATATCAAGAATACAAGGATGAGCAATGTGTATGGGATTCTCTCCAAGCTCAAGTGTCAAAGCAGGAAGTGTCTTTTTTTGCCTTTACATATTACCACAATAATCCAACTGATATAAAAATAACTAAAAAAAATATCTTAAATAATTAAGAAAAGCAATAAAACATTAATAGTAAATAAATTAAACAAGACAAAGACAAATTGTTATAAAATATTATAACTTATGAAAATTGAATATATCTGTTAATACTTAACTAAACAAGCCCAAACACTTAGGCACAAATATTAACACATCCATAATATAATCTCCATTCCTGCAGTGAAACATCAAGAATACAAGGATGAGCAATGTGTATGGGGTTCTCTCCAAGCTCTGATTAAATAGGAGCAAGATGGATGACATGAATAACAGAGCTAGCCATGCTAGCACATTTAGCGCCACATGTTTACACAAAAAACGACACAACCTGCACAGACTGTTGCAAAACTAACAGATAATATCTGTAACATCATCATCCACCTAACACTCAAATTTTATATGAATTGAACCACAAATTATGTTTATCTGAACTTTTAGCGGCTGAGAATGGCAGTTTGGCGCTTACTGAGCATGAAAGCAGGAAGAGGCTTTGACTGAAACGCTCACGTACTTAGACGTGAGTCAGACGCAACATACATACACACGCACAAACATACACACGCACAAACCCCCAACAACATGCACACACAGCCAGGAGATTAAAACAAATATACAGGAAATAATATAATACAATACAGGAAAATAATTTTTTGTGGAATTCATATGTTGAATCCGCTATACATGCACTGGAGAAACTATAGATATTGGCCATGGTGATGGAATATGAGACCTCCGTTCTTTAATTCAAAAGTAAGAGGAGACACATGCAAATCTGTTGATCCCCGCCCCTTGTGACACCCTGCTGTGATGACTGTAAACTCAGGGGGACACAGCACCTCTGCCAGGTCAAGTTTGGAGCTGCTCTTTTTCTTAGTTAATCTCAGTTAATTTTCTTTTCTTATAAGTACTTTTTCTGCCACTTTAGTTTTCCTTTTCGTGTTAAGCTTAGTTTTCCTCTTGAGCACAATTCTTCTAAGCTTATACGCTCTTACTTTACTTATATTTTCAAGAAGTTAAGATTGTTTTTCCCAGTTATCCTTATCCTGAAGTGTGGCTCGAACCTTCTTCTAATTTTTTGTAAAGTTCACGTATGGACTTTTGTTCATTTTTGTTGCATTCAGAATAACCTTGTAAATACTTCCAACAGGCCATCGGTGCTATCATCACTTTATTCAACCAACAAAGCCTCAAAGAAGCTTTGATCGTACAATTAACCAAAACCAGAGCTGCCGCATCTTTGCCTTCTGATGCACGCTGCCAGCGCCTTGGACCAAGTACTGAGCCGGTACCCCAGACTGCCTCTGTGACATCGCCAACCTCAACATCACACGCAGTCCGCAGTCCTGGACATCACTATAGCTATCATATGTGTGTGGCACTGTGGAGACGGCTGCCTCTCCAGTAGCTCTCCAGTTTTCAGCTCTTTTTAACCTTGTTTAAACTCTTCGCTTTACTTTGTTTTACTCTTCTTGTGAAGAGATTGTGTGTTTTATATATCCTATGGATATTTTCAAGTTTAAAATGAACCAAGAGCCAGTCTCCTCACTTATTCACGGGAAGAAGTGTTGGCTCTGTGGACAAAGGGACGAGTCGGTATACGACACAACATCCCGGCGGAGCTGAGGAGGAGACCCCGGAGCTACAAGGCCGGGGCTAAGCTAAAGGCTGAGGTAACAGAAAATTAGAGGTGCTACAAGCCATCAATTCCCTCCATCATCATGGGGAATGTGAACTCGCTGCCGAACAAGATCGACGAGCTGACCGCACTGAACAACCAGCAGATCTACCGGGAGAGCAGCTTGTTCATTTTTACGGAGACATGGCTGAACCACCTAGTACCGGATGCTAACGTGGACCTGCTGGGATTCACTGCCGTGAGAGCCGACAGAGACACTAAGGCGAGCGGCAAAAGCAAAGGTGGGGGACTCATCAAGTATGTCAACAACCGCTGGTGTAACCCAGGACATATCTCCATAAAGACAGTCTCATGCTGCCGGGACCTCGATGTGCTAGCTGTTAGCCTGCGGCCATATTATCTGCCAAGGGAGTTCAGTCACATAATCACCATCTGTGTTTACATCCCTCTGAGAGCAGCCACTGCCTGTGAGAAAATCCACTCTGTCACAGCAAGGCTGCAGACACAGCATCCTGAGGCATTCATGATCATCTCTGGGGACCATGCAGCTTTGGACTCTACTTTGGCTGTTTTTCATCAAGTTGTAGACTGTCCGACTAGAAACAACAGGACAATTGATCTGCTGTATGTTAATGTATGGGATGCATACAGCCACAGCATACAGTCCGCTGCTACCCTAATAACAAGCCTTGGGTAACACTGGAAGTCAAGTTTGTCCTCAACAAGAAGAAGGCTGCCTTCAGGAGCAGAGACAGGGAGGCAATGAAAGCAGCACAGCAGGAGGTAAAACACTGTGTGAAGGAAGCCAAGGACAGCTACAGGAGAAAGGTAGAGCAGAAGTTGAGGGAAAACAACATGAAGGAGGTCTGGGAAGGTGTGAGGACCATCACAGGTCTCAACGCAAAGACCAGAGCCGTATGGGGGACAAAAGAGAGGGCAAACAAACTGAATGACCCCTTCCACAAGTTCAACCAGCCCTTGGCCCCCCTCAGCCATCTCCCGCTCTCCCCTCCACACACCTCCCCCAGACACCACAACACCCCCCTCCTCCTCCCCCACATCAACACAGCTCATCACCACAGACCAAGTCAGAGGACAGCCGAGGAAGCTCTGACCCAGGAAAGCCGCAGGCCCGGACAAAGTGTGTAAAAGATTACTAAAGACCTGTGCTGCAGAACTGGCGGATCTACTACAACGGATCTTCAACCTCAGCCTGCAGACTGGGAGAGTGCCCACTCTCTGGAAGACATCCCGCATCATCCCAGTTCCAAAGAAGAACCAGTCCAGTGAGCTGAATGACTTCTGACCAGTGGCACTCACTTCACATCTGATGAAGACGTTGGAACGGCTCTACCTCAGCCTCCTCAGACCCCAGGTGCAGCATGCCCAGGATCGCCTGCAGTTTGCGTACCAGCCAGGTGTTGGTGTGGAGGATGCCATCCTCTACCTGCTTCATCGAGCCCACTCCCACCTGGACAAGGGAAGCAGCACAGTGAGGATTCTCTTTTTGAACTTCTCCAGTGCCTTCAATACCATCCAGTCCCCTTTGCTTCGGGACAAACTGAGCAGGATGGGAGTGGACCCCCACCTAGTGGACTGGATCTCCGACTACCTTACAGGCAGACCACAGTACGTCGGGCTGAAAGACATCACATCTGACACAGTGGTCAGCAGCACTGGAGCACCCCAGGGCACAGTGCTGGTCCCTCTTCTCTTCACCCTGTACACCTCGGACTTCTGCTATAACTCAGAGCTGTGTCATATTCAGAGGTATGCCGATGACACAGCCATTGTTGGGTGCATCAGAGATGACAGAGAAGAGGAGTATAGGAGACTGGTAGGGGACTTTGCTGCATGGTGCCACACTAACCACCTACAGCTCAACACCTCTAAGATGAAGGAGCTGGTCATTGACTTTGGGAGGTCCAGACCAAGACTGCAACCAGTCCTATTAGAGGGAGCTGAGGTGGAGGCTGTGGACTCTTACAAATACCTCAGGCTGTGGCTGGACAATAAACTGGACTGAACAACACATATCAGCCACCTGTATGGGAAGACACAAAACAGGATGTGCTTCCTAAGGAGACTGCGGTCCTTCAACATCTGCAGCAAACTTCTGCTGATGTTTTACCAGTCTGTGGTACCCAGCGTCCTCTTTTACACCGTGGTGTGCTAGGGGGGCAGCATATCGAAGAAGGACACATCCAGACTGGACAAAGTGATCAGGCGGGCCTGCTCTGTGGTCGGCATGAAGCTGGACTCTCTGGTGACGGTGGCAGAGATGAGGACTCTGGACAAACTGCTGGATATTATGGACAATGCCAGCCACCCTCTGCACACCATCATCAGCAACCAGAGGAGCCTGTTCAGTGAAAGACTGCTCCTTCCCAAGTGTCGGACCAACAGGCTCAAGAACTGTTTTGTCCATCATGCCATTGCACTCTACAACAAGGACATAGAGTAAAGAGGACAGTAGGGAAGGGGGGTAGCCATTCACAACTACTTGTGCAACACATGCACACACAGAAATGGAAACTTTTCCTTTGGTGCAATAACCTCACTCTCTTCCATGGTGCAATAATTTTTAACTTAACTATACTCCATATAAAGCCATATTCAGATCTTTATATTTACATTTTATATTTTGTATATAATTGTCTTCTGTTTATTTTTTTTATCTGTGTGCTGCTTCTTTCTTTCTATGTGCTACTCTTCTTATGTGCTGCTGGAAATTTTAAATTTCCCTGAGAGTCATCCCAAGATGTTCAATAAAGTTATGTCTAAATTTATCCAGGGTTTCTTATTAGTCAACTCACCACTTTCATTAGTTCAAAGTCTGTTTTATTATGCTCATCATTTCATCACAGTTATCATAATTGATTGTTCACTCCTTCTGTTTTAAAATAAATAGCATATATTGCATCCAAGCCATTGTTTGTGGTAATTTGGTTATAGATCCATGTAACTAAGAATTCATTATTACAGAAGAGGTTGAAAATTGATTAGTAATTTTCCATCATTTTTACACCATTAATTGCCTCTGGATTAATGAGTGTGCGAATCAAATTAATGGGGGTGGTGCCCCAAATTTAACGAGCACTTTATAATTCAAGTAATGCTACATTATTATTACATTATTATTATTACATATATTACATGGTGTGCCCTTTTCTTAAAGAGCCAGTTGATAATAAGCACAACTATTCAGCAAAAATCTCTGGGGGAGAGAGTGATCAGACCAGTCTAACCTTTTGTCATGCGTAACAGCTCGCTTGGGTGCCCTACCCCCATTCAGTGAAAACAGCAGTCACTCTGTACTTACTGCATCATACTAAAAGCAACACATGCATCCCCCACTTCAAGATCATTCTCACCTAGCTTTGAACAACAATGGCTTAAAGGATAATCTATACCCTATATCACCTTTTTGTAATGCGTAATTGTTCGTTTCACAAGTTGAATGAATGAATGGGTGAATTTAGTGGTTGTTATCATCATAACCATAGAGTTGGGGCAGAAGCTGTAGCTTACACCCAGCCCACCTTCTCACACTTTTAAGTACAACAAAGCAAACTGTCATGGAAGAAAATATTAACAAAACAAGAAAGACATGATGCTGATGTCAATGTTTTATTGAGGCTATTGTTGGCCACGTGTCAGGGAAACTCTGTGGCCACTTGCGCACACATGATTGTTGTCTGGAGCAGCTTCAGTGACAGGCTGCTGTCACTGTCCTGCTCCACAGACACACTCAGGAGGTCGTTCCTCCCCAACACTGAGCCCTGGACCTCTCCAAGCGCTTCAATAAGACTATTTCGTCCCTCGCTGTCAAAAGTCGAACGTTGCGCCCTGTGTCCCTGAGGTATTGAAATCAGAAAAGACGCTGTAAACTCACTCAAGATTCTTTATTGTCATTACGCACGCATAACAAAATTTAGTAGAGTCTCTCAGCTTAGGACACATAAATAAGGAAATTAAAATGAAAATATAAAATATAAAAATATAAATATAGAATATAGAGCACCCATATTCACAGAGGAGATATTTACAGTAGCATGTGATAAGTTATAGCAGAAATGTAATATATGCAGCATGAATATAGTATTTACAGTAGAGATGTGATATTTGCAACAGAAATGTGCTATTAACACCAGAGGTCTAATATATACAGTAGAAATTTAATATTTGCAGCAGAATTTGCAATAGTAACACCATAAATGTGCAGTAATACAGCAGTAATATTAGCAGCAGATATGTGATATTGCAGTGAAAGATAAAGTGCATCTTAGTGCAAGGACTGGTGGACTGTTTGATTGTCAACAGGGGTGGGTGTGAATCTGCATCTGTGTGAGAAGGTGAGGTGTTATATGTGAGAGTACTGTGGGGGGATGGGATGTAGGTGTTGAACTACAGGGGGGCTATTACTTTAACAGCTCTGGGGAAGAAGCTGTCTTTCAGTCTTTTTGTTCTTGTTTTGATGTTCTTCTACCACTTTCATGATGGATGCGTTGCCTGGGTGGTGTGGGATCAGTGGCAATGTTCTGGCCATCCTCTGGATTCTGGCAGTGTAAATTGAGTCCAGATCTGGTAGAAGGCAGCCCACAATCCCCTGTGCTGTCCTCACCATCCGGGTTAAGTTTTTCTTATCCTGTGCTATGCAGCTGCCATACCACACCGTCATGCTGAGACACAGGATGCTCTCAATAGCGGCTCTGTAAAAGTTCGCAAGCAGTTGAGAAGAAAGTCCAGTCCGCTTCAGCTTCCTGAGAAAGAAGAGCCATTATTGGGCCTTCTTCACCAGATGTGAAGTGTTCACAGTCCAGGAGAGGTCAGAGGAAATGTGGATGCCCGGGAACTTGATGTTGTCCACACGCTCCACTGCCTCCCCATGTATGCAGAGAGGAGCATGTTCAGTCTTCCTGGAACTCCTGTAGTCCACTATGACCTCCCTTGTCTTGTTGATGTTCAGGACCAGATTGTTCCTGGAACACCATTGTGTGAGGCTCTGGACCTCTTCTCTATACTGGGTCTCATCGTTGTTGGATATGAGACCCACTACGGTGGTGTCGTCTGCGAACTTCACAACCATGTTTGTAGGGCGGGTGGCAGAGCAGTCCTGGGCGAAGAGAGTGAAGAGGGCAGGGCTGAGCACACAACCCTGTGGTGTTCCAGTGTTGAGGATCAGTGGGGCAGATGTGGACTTCCCTATCCTCACCACCTGGGGCCTGTTGGTGAGGAAATCACAGATCCAGGAGCAGAGTGATGCTGACAAACCCAGGTTGTGGAGCTTCAGGGCTAGCACATCCGGGAGAACAGTGTTAAAGGCTGAACTAAAGTCTACAAACAGCATCCTGATGTAGATGTTGGGATGCTGCAGGAGAGTCAGGGCGGTGTGAAGTGCCAGTGAGACAGCATCCTCCGTAGAACGGTTCTCCCTGTAGGCAAACTGTAGACTGTCCAGGCCAGCAGGGATGGCGTCCTTGATGTGCTCCAGGAGGATCCGCTCAAAGCACTTCATGATGACAGGGGTGAGAGCGACAGGACGGTAATCATTGAGGCATGTGATGGGCACAGGCACAATGATGGAGGACTTCAGGCAGACAGGGACCATGGAGAGCTGCAGGGACAGGTTGAAAATGTCCAGAAAGACTTCTGCCAGTTGGTCCGCACATGCTTTCAGGGTCCGACCTGACACCTTATCTGGACCTGCAGCCTCGTTGGTGTTGATCCTCCTCAGGGTAGAGGTCACCTGGTGCAGCTGCAGGGTGAGAGGCTGGTGCTGCACCTCTGGCTGAGGGAGATGTGCAGTTCTTCTGCTGCTTTGAGAGTTGAAGCATGCGAAGAAACTGTTTAAGGTGTCAGGTACAGTGGGGTCATGGCTGACCTGCTGGTCACTGCGCTTGTAGTCAGTGATGGTCCTGATGCCTTTCCACATGATGCGGGTGTTATTGCTGTGGAAGTGCTCCTCAGTGCGTTGCTTGTGCCTCTGTTTCGCCAGCTGGATGCCCTTTTTCAGTTCTTTTCGGGCCCTGCTATAAGCCAGTTTGTCTCCTGCTCTGTAGGCAGCATCCCGGGCTTTAAGCAGGGGCCACACTATGCCGTCCATCCATGGCTTCTGGTTAGGGAAAACCGTGATTGTCTTTGTGGGTAGGACAGCATCAATGCAGAAATGAACATAGGACAGCACAGATGATGTGTAAGCCTCAAGATCAGAGTCCTTTTTGAACACTTCCCAGTCTGTATGCTCAAAACAGTCCTGTAGGGCTGAGGAAGCCTCCTCAGTCCAAACCTGGATGGTTCTGGTGGTGGGTTTGGTCCTGCACATCAGAGGTCTGTAGGCCGGGATTAGTTCCACAGAGATATGGTCTGACATACCCAGATGAGGAGCTGCTGCAGCCTTGTATGCTCCTCGTATGTTGCAGTACACCTGGTCCAGTATATTACACTGGGTGGGAAAGTTGATGAATTTGTGGAATTTGGGGGGGACAGCTTTCAGTTCCACATGTTAAAGTCCCCAGCCACGATCACAGCCGCCTCTGGATTAGTTCATCTGGCCGCTGATCAGGCAGTAGAGCTCCTCCAGCGCTAAATTAGCATTAGCTTGCGGTGGTATGTGGGCCGCTATGATCATGACAGAGCTGAGTTCTCTCACCACTTTAAACGGTCTGCACTTCACTGCCAGGTATTCAAGATCGGAACCCGGAACAGAGAGCGCCCGCTACCTCCACCGCTGTGTTAGAGACGTTGTTGTCCAGCCAGGTCTCTGTGAAGATAGCCACGCAGCTGTCCGTCTTTGCATGAGACGATCCTCAGTCGAATCTCGTCCAGTTTGTTGATGAGTGACCTGGCGTTAGCAAGGAGGAGACTGGGCAGAGCCCGCTCCGCTTACCCCGCTTTTGTTTACGCGATCTCCTCCGTCTCCGGGGGATGGTGGGGGCTTCTGGGGTCCGCAGCAGTTCTGGTGGAATAAAATCCAGCTTTGGCAGTGTAAGCAGTCCATTTTTCCCCAATTCCCACAGCTCAGCCCTTCCATATTGCATTAAGTCTTCCAACCTCAAAAATCCGGGTGAAAATACAAATCGAAAGACGAACACAAACGTGGACAGCCGAGAGCCTCGAGCCGCTGTGTGTGCACGCGCCACTGTCCGTGCATCCCAGGGATGCACCTCATTTTTCTCCATGAAAAATGATGCATTGTGATCAACAACTTGTGTTTAACATCACAGTAACTAGCAAAAGAAACTTTGTTGTCAGCAGAGGAGACAAGCACTGTTTCAACCCTCTGTTCATCGGCTCAGCACAGACCTGATCCCCTGTAAACAGTATGGACATATAGTTCAGCTGCTACCAAAACAACTAACCAGACACCACAGATTTCATTTCAACAATTAAAGACACTCCATAGTAAATAAAGCCACGTTCCACTGCTCTATGCTGTACTCATACGTGTCAATGATGTTTTAAAGTGACACCGCAGAACTTTTGAGCTTTCAAATTATTGGATCCCCGAGATATCCCCTGGTACAGGAGGTATCATCCAGCTCTCCGTTTAAAGGGTCCGAACTCTCAGGCTCAATGGTATTACTCAAATTATAATAACTGCGAATTATTTAAGCTGGTGTCGAGGAGACTCGCCTAGCCTCTCACTGCCTTCATCCGGACGTCCACCCTGCTTGCTCTGGCAAAGCACAGAGCAGAGTAGCCTGAGCTCAGTCTAAGTACCAGCCATGCCCGTTCACGGCAGCTCTCCTCTCATGGATCTGTGCATTTGGTCAAAGCTAGGAAAAGTTTTAGAGACTTGGATAAAAATAGTCCCAAGGGTTTGTTTAATTTAATTGGCTAGAGCAACCTAAAGGAACCACAAGCTGATGTTAAGCATACTAGAAGACCACAAAGTTGAGAAGTGTTAAAAAAAAGTGAAGTCCAGAACTGTTGCTTTAACTGCAGATCTTGATTTATTGAAATTGATGTTTTAAACAAAGCAGTTGCAAAGCAGCTCAAAATGGTTGTCTTTGTAAGTTATTCAACAATCTATGAATTTGTAATCAGGTAAAAATCAGAATTTAAATCATAAAACCTGATTAAAAAGTCTCTGGGGGTGAATCAGTCCAAAAATCCAAATCAGTCCGAAAATCCAACTGTTGAAAATAGTCCAAAAATGCAATGTACTTAAGGAATAGGAAAAGACAGAGAAAGGTGCAGCTGGCCACACCACAATCCTTTTCTGCTGATGAGAGGAACTTGTGAAAACTAGTGATCTTGTTCAAAATCCACAAATCTTAAGTTGCTCAAATCACGTTGCAGGCAGAGACAGAGTCACTCCAAAGTCCAAATCATCCACAGCTGGTTGGAAAATGGTTAATTTTCTCCTCAGTGGAGCCTCCATTATTACGGCTGTCGAAACCAAAGGAGTTCTTCTGATTTCTCTCTGCTACTCTGTCCTTGAAAGTGAACAAGTTTCAAGCTTAAACTCCAAATTGGTCAGTTTGGTAGTTTAACACAACTTGCTCAGAGGACGTCCAGGGAAGAATAACGAATAATAGCACTTTTCAACATCTTTTATAGTAGTCCTCTAAGTTTCTGTTTTTAGACATTACATCATTCATCTTTTAGGTGTGTCCTTTTTACTGATTCTGGTACTTTCTATGGTCTACCTGCTGAAAAACAACACGTGACCATGACTCATCATCTTGTGATTCCAACTTCCCTTTTCACTGGTTGTGCACAACGTTAAATCTTTAAATCTTGTATATTATAACATTGTACTGGATTAATGTTTGTACATCTTTTAATCATAACAATTCATCTTTAATCATACAATAATCATATAAGAGTAAATGTAGCTTTAATCATTAATATCTGGTTATACTGCTCTTTGTGTGTCACTGAAATTTAATCCATTTTAAGGCCTAGCACAGGGTTCCCCAATTATTTTTCCCCAAATGCCCAAAGTATGTGAAATATTCCAAGCTAAGGGCCAGGTCCATTTTTTTTTCCCACTTTGCTAAGAAAATTTTATTTATACAGATAAATTGTGTTGCTGCCGCTATCGTTATTATTGTTGTTATTTAATTACAATATTAATACAATGTGGATGTAACAGTTTTTATCATGTTCTTACACTTTAACAACCACCAACAATAGAGGCCTAACATAAAGAAAGACAATGAGAGTTGAGCAGGTGGAATTTATTTTGATATTCAAAATATTCACAAATATATAATATATAACAGTTATGGCACTCAACATGAAAGGAACAGTGTTAACTAGCCTACTGTAAAATGTCCACAAACATTTCTGAAAATCATCAACATGCAGAGTTAAGAGAACCCACCTATGAAATATCAGTTCACAACAGTTCACAAACACAAAAACTCTAAACCAGTGTTTGCGGGCTTATTAGTAAACGGCTCAAAGCCCATTCTGAGGCACAATTTCCTGTCAGCACCTCACAAGCTCCCTGGCAGAGAACAGAAACAGACACACTGAGAAAGAGATACACAGAGAGAGAGAGAGAGAGAGAGAGTCTGTCAGATTTTATACATATGATAAAAACACATCAACCCATGATCGTTAATTTGGGGGAAAGAGCTGGAGATTCACTTACCATTCAGTGAGAGAAGTGAGATCGATGGGATGCAGCAATCTGTCGGATGTCGGGCCTGTATTCAGTTGTGGCAATCCTGAGGCATTGTCCGAGATGTTCGTTGGAGTCTGTTTCTGTCCTGCGTTTTGATGGAGTTCATTGATGAAAATGATGACTCGCATATGTACGTGGAGGGGAACATTGTGAGTAGGAGAACTGCAACAGCTCTCATATTTTTGAATCGATCTTGGGGAACCACGTTGATCCAAAAGTCACTCACTGTAACATCCTTGTGTTGTGCTTTGAGCACATCAGATGTTCCCATCTCCAAGACTTCCATCTGAAGGGATGCCTCATCTATGGAGGGCAGCAGCCGTTTGGCTTCTGCAGTCCACTGGCCGTCAGCGGATACGGTGAACGGCTGTCTCAGGAAGAGAAGGATGTCATGTGATAGTTTACAAGAGCCCTCAAATCTTTCTCTGAAGTTTTCTGACAGCCTGGTCACGAAATCCGTCATTGCAGCATCCTCTTTTTCTCCCTCTCTCACAGTGCTCCCGCAGACGTGGAAAGTGTAACTTTCTCCCTTTAATGTCCCTTTCCAAAAGTTTCAGCTTTGCCTGAAAAGCTTCAATCGCCTCGTATATGTGTGCGACTGTGTGATTCCTGCCTTGTAACTGCAGATTAAGCTGATTCAAATGAGACATGATGACGCACAAAAATAGAACACGTGCCATCTTCTTGTCGTTGCTGAAAAACTGCTGGAATTCTTGCACTTTTGCGCTCTGCAAGCTGGACAGGTATGACACAAGCTCAGCGCGCAGGTCACACACTCTTTCCAACACGCGGCCTTTACTCAGCCATCGTACATCGTTATGCAGCAAGAGATCCGTGTGTTCCGCTGACATTTCCTCCAGGAATGACCTGAGAAGACAATGTTGCAGACTAGAACTCTCCTGAAGAAAATTAACCAGTCTGGTCACGGTATCCATCACCACCTTCATTTCTCCACAGAGTTTAGCGCAGAGTACAGATTTATGATTGATGCAATGAAATGTCAGAAGCGCTGGATTAACTGTGGCAAGTCTGCTCACCAAGCCCTTCTGTGGTCCTACCATCGACGGAGCCCCATCGGTGACAACGGACACGATTTTACGCACATCCAAGCTGTTCTTCTCGAGGAACTGCGTCAGCTCATTGAAAAGGATTTCTCCAGTTGTGCGCCCAGGGAGAGGAAGTAAGCAAAGTAGTTCTTCCTGGAAAGTCTTCCCATTGAAGAACCTCACAAAAACGGACAACTGCTCCATATCGGTCTGGTCACCGGACGAGTCAAGTGCAAGGGAAATTGCTTCTGCTGTCTTCAAATCAGTGAGTAGACTGGAAAAACACTCCTTCGCTAATGCTTTTACTCTTCTTGTTGTTGTGTTAGCTGACAATGGCACCTGCTTTAATAGCTCCACGATGTTCCTCTTGTTTTTTTCATCATTATTTAAAACCTCTCCAACCATGTCTATTGCACACTTTTTGATTAACTCGGCATCAACAAATGTTTTTTTAGCTTTTGCTAAATTCCATGTCACTTGCAGGGATGCAGCTGTGGCGTTGAAATGGAGTGCTTGTATGAGGCCATCATGTTTGCAGTTTTTTGTTTGCATTGGTCTGAATTGGCTGGGTATATGGCATATGAGGCACGTCGGCTTGGCATTTACATGATCAGGCAAAATGAAGCAAAAATTATCAGTCCATTCAGCTTTGAACTGGCAATTTTCTTGGTCCACTTTTCGCTTTTTACTACAGGCCATATTGTTATTTTTGTCATATCTCAGTACGTGGGACTTACTTTTGGCAGGCTGCTTGCTGTTGAATGACAGATGCGCATGACACGTGCAGTTTGTTATTGTTGAATACCCGCTCTCTGTGTAATAAAAGTGTACGGTGTGCGGTGAGGTCAAAATAACAGAGCAGCCGTAGCTTTGTACGCGAGCCTGAGCATGTGTGTTTGTTTGTGTGTGTGCGTATGTGCGCGGGCGCGAACCTCGCCGAAAGGTGAGTTGTTGCATACTGCATTAATGCCAGTCGGTCGGTGCAGCGCGGGCCGGATGTGGCCCAGTCTCAAAACATCCAACTGTAAGCACAATGATTACTGGAGGCTGGTTTTAGGTTGTTGCTGGCTTTGAGGGATTCTCAACTCTCTTGACAAAATATACTCTCCAAACTCTGTTCAGTGGAGCTCTGAGCTGGAACAGAGAGAATGGCTTCTCTCCCCCCCCCCACAGTGCCTCCCTGCTCTGTTTAGGGACTATGTAACTTTTGCAACCGTGACGGGTACACGTATTGCGAGATGCCAGTGTTTTACATGTAGTACAGTCCGTAGTCATAGCAGCCATGGCATCTGCGAAGCGTGTAAAGAGGACCCTTCCTCCGGATTCAAGGGCCAAAAACAGACAGTCGGACAATGCAAGGAACAAAACAATAATAAATATTAGAGCCCACTTTGCTTGGTGGGGAGAGTGTCGGGAAACTGAAAATTGCCGGACGCCGAGCTTGCAAAGTTACTTCTGGAAAGGTAAGTTATGTTCTCGTCAGGTTTTCCCCTGTTCAACACTTGGTTTCAGTCGGTGGGATCATTGCTCAGTAGCATTGCGTGCTTTGTGTAACTTTGCAGACATTGTTTTGTCACTAAATGCTACCAGCGGTAAATTTGCCAGTGAGTTTCTCAGATTGCAGGAGATATTCATGGCGCCATGAAGCTCGGTCATTTACTCTCAGTCCTGCAGTCAGCGAACATGGTGAACGCAACATAACCACCTTTATAAGCTCTTGTTCTTTAGAACGCCCATATCTTTTTCACCCATGTCACCGGGGAGGCTCCGTACATATCAAACCCAACAGCTTTAGCCGTTCCACTGATGTAAACGCAGCACCATTCCGCTGGACACAAAGTATGTTAGAACTGACTCCGCATAGATGGACACAAGCCACGTTTTTAGTCTGCGCTAAATGAAGGCAACAAACGATAAAGTTCACGAGCGTGTAAAAATATGGTAATGCCACTGTATACCTTGCTGCTATACATGATGAGTTTGCCGGTGTTGTGCCTCTGTCTCACATAAACAAATTCAAGATGGCACGCTCTCCATAGACAGACCCCTCTCGTTGTATGTGACCGTTTGCAGCAGCACACTGTGGTTTACGACAGTGCAATGCACCTGAAAGACCATTGGTGGCCGCTAAAGTGGACTAAATTGAAATGTTCTGCAGTGCTGCTTTAACATTTTGGGGACGTGCTTCAATGAAATAAATAAGACATACTCTGCTAGGTCTGGGTACCGAAAAGCTTATACCCAATTGTCTGTGAGCCGTGCTCTCAGATGTCACTAGAATCAGAACCCCCGTAAAGTCAGATTTCCAACTCAGAAAGTCAGATTAATCTCACCAACCAGACATAGAAGTCATGCTATCCACTACATGTTTTGTTGTACTTAATTACATTAACTATTATATTATTATAATAACAACAAATTACAAAGTGTCTATGTTTTTATCAAGATTTATTGTTAACAATAGAAATAATAATAAATTAAAATAAAATGTGCTTTCCTCACTGCGTGGCATGTAAAAGAATCAGCTTTATTGGCCATGCATGTTTTCACATTCTAGGAATTTGACCCCGGTTTACAGCATAAAAGATACAAGTGACAGCAGCACAAGAAGAAATAATAAAAGAAATAATAAAAATACAGTACATAAGAGATAAACAACGAGTAGCGGCTCAACTGGACATAAAATGGATTATGTGGATGTGAAATGTGGATTAAAGCAGATAATTTTGTGAGGTAAAAACATTCTGAAATGATTGCATTCATATTTTTTTTCAATATAAATAATATTTCTTTAATTTTAGAATGCTTAGTTAAGGACAGATGGTGATCTGCTGGGGCTCTGCCCAGTCACCGATACAACTAATCACTGCGGTGTGCTGTGGATAATTGGAAAAAGCTATGATCCCATGCAATACGTTTCCTGATGTTGCAGCAAAATATTCTATGATGATCTTCTCCAATAGGCTCATTATTACATCTACTATGATGGGAGCTCCTCGCTGGGAAATCTTTCCCCGTTTGCAGCTTGTGTTTTAGCTATGGTTTGTAAACAAAGGCCTTCCTGTGGAAATTTTGCCTTATAAAACACATTTTAATTCAGAAAGTTTCTTCAAATATGACAGTTTACGTGGATAATACCAGCAATACAGGCAGTTTATTTGATTTCAGCCAAAAACGTTAAAGTCATGTGACATGGCTGCATTCATGTAGTAACAATGAGGCTATATGAAAATAATATGGTTATTTTTCTACCGTGTACTGTACTAATGTATAGTTATGATGTGGGACTGGGTTGAGCCAGGAGACAATCACTGCTCCTCCCTGTGGACAAATGAGGAATTGCAGCTGGTTTTCACCCAGGCTCTTAAAGGGGCATTACCAGTCAGGGCTGCACTGACTACATTATTGCAGGGGATACATTGCCTTGACGGAGCAGTCACGGACCAGTCAAGGGCCAGTCATGGGAAACAGGAAAAAAACAATGGCTCCTACTGTGGGGTGGGAGTAGCCTCTATTCTACCTCTGATAAAACAGGAACGGAACAAGGTAAAAACAAACGTTTTTATTTTTTAACATGAAATAGAGAGTCTCTTCTTTCATTTGAGCTATTCAGTGTTTTCAGAGACATTGTACAAAATATTATTTGGGTCTTAAAATATGACTCAAAATGTTCACAAAAATGCTGGCACAAGGCACTTTCTTTTTTATAAAACAGCTGGAGAGTTCCCCAACTCCACCACTGCTTAAATGACAATCAATTGTTGCATTAAAACAAGATATTTTAGCCATATTCTCAGATTATCACATATTATGTTACTTGAATCTTGAAACCGCACAAAGCAACCTAAATCTGGAGTCAATGTTGTGAGAAGGAATTTAATTCATAGTGCTTGGATGAATAAACATTTAAATAATTCAACAGCAATGTGTCTATTCATCCATCCTTATGATATATTCTATTCTACTTTTAGATTACTCTATAACATGACCTGAGATGATAACACAACTGCCCAAGCAAAGCTTATTTGCACAAACACTTATTGTAATAAAAGGAAGACAGGCAGCAGATCTCTCTTTTCTGTTCTTTAATATCACAAAGCTAACAAAAAGTAGTGAACATCAGTCCAAACAGCACTTCACGGAAAAAGTCTTTACACTTTACCATCACATCACATTGTTTCATTTCCTTGTCAATGAGCTTGAGCACCAAAGTCAAAGTGACATCACGTCATGACAAATGTTGAGCAAACATGCACAAAAAGGGATGTTTGATTTGTTTTTTTTGTTCTCCTATTATGAATCCAGTTGAAGGACATAAAGTAATAAAGTGACCGTTTGATTAGTAACTGTAAGACACATTTTATAAATCCTAAGAGATTTTTTTTATCTGTAGAGTCCCCACATATGAAGATTAAAAAAATCAGCTTTGATCGTTATGTGTGTGGTTTGCTCCAATATTCTCAGCACAGGACACCACACACAAAGATTATCTGTCTCATGGACGATTTAGAATCTGTCCTGCAAGTCAGAAATACCGCATGATCAAACGTGGTCTACAGTAGCCCATGACAACAACCCCAGTGTCACCGGGCTCTTCACAACAGGAGTAAATAAACGTGATGCAGAAGAGGAAATGATGGTGGCCCTCGGACTGTTCCTCACCGAAAAATACGCAAAATAAAAGAGAAGACAGTGGATATGTTTTCTAAGTGTTAGTATGTTTTTCGAGTATGTTTCGGCTCACATGTGCGCTACTTTTTGTAGCGGTGAGCCAGGCTCAGCGCAACGAGGCCATTGTTTACACCCACAACCAACTGATTGAACAGATTCAGCACCGGCAACATCATCCACCACCACCACTACCCCTGCCCTGCCCACATATCATCTCCTGTGCTTAGCACCGACGCATTAAAATTACTAATTCAAACACCCGCACAGGAAAAGTTAGATCTCACCTCTGTTTTTATTTCCTCAGTCAGCTGGTTGGCTGTGTTGCACACTTTCATCACATCACATTTCACGGAGTAGTGACTCGGGAGTCGTCGGCTTTCCCCACACACATAAAGATTTTTAACAATCTTTATGAACATGTTTAACATTTACGATTGCTGGCTGTGACCCGTTTCAAAGCAAATTATCGGGACAAATTGACTCTTAACACACCACAGACCACAGGATAATCGTATAGGATAATCTTATAAGACAGAAGATAATGTTATAAGACAGAAGATAATCAGTAAGGTGTAATGTCTGCGCAAAATCAACTCGACATCGTTATGTGTGTACTCTTAAGTTAACTACTACTTTATAATGCTTTACCCACCACAGAGATGGAGATGTAGCAGATAAAGTCAAACCAGCCTCTTTAAACATGACAATACTTGATCCACAACAAGTGGTCAAACTTTAAACTGGCCATGGTGGGCATAGCCTGGAGTGTCCAATTTCTCATACTATACCAAAGCTGGTTCACACTGTTGAAAAATACAATTCCCCAATCTTCTGTCAGTAGCTACCACAGCCCTCATTCAATCCACAGTGTCTTGGGCAAAGCTGCCTCCACAATAATTACTTAACTGTCAGCTAGGATTAGATGGTTTTATGCCATCCTGAGCCAGTCCACAACCCAGAGATACACTGTGCCACTCCAACACTGGGCCTACACTGTTTAGATGGAAAGCGTGGAGAAAAGGAGACAAAACATACATAGAGTTATCAGGGATAATTAATAGAGCTCTCTTCCTCAAATCTCCTCATCTCAACAAGGTCATGCTAGAGCTTTGTGCAAAGATGGATGCTTTAGTAGGACTTACAGTGCTCTCTGTGTAAAATTAACATTAACACAAACCAAAAAAATCTAATATAAATGAGTGTTTTGTCATCTATCCAAACCATTGAGAAAAGAGCCTTGCTATCTTCCATAAACCAAGACTCACTTATAACTCAAAGACAGTTGACGCCATTTATAAAGCACATATGAAATATGTCTGTCGTTATTTGCATTTTCACTTTTTCATATACTGTGGAGGTATTCCTGACCAACTAACTGATTTGATACAGATCTTCTCTTAAAATTAAATGCTACCGAGATTTTTTGAGGATGAGAGCTATGATTTATCTTATTGATAGTATAATCAGTCTATTTCTAACTCTGCACCCATCAAGAAACAGACTTGACAATTTTTTGAGTTTTATATTGCATTAGCATAGCGGGCGATTTAGTTCCAGCATATTTAAAACTAAATACCTGTACACAGTCCAACCTCAAATTAAACTCACTACTGCACTCTGTATTATGGTGACATGTACAGTGGATGAATTGTATACTGAAAAGAATTAAGGTTAAGTGTTTGACTTTTAGCTACTACATATTTTGCCAAATGTGCCATTTTGTTATCAGGAGGTACACAGACGTGACAGAACATGGTTATATTACCTGCCAGAAATAAGGGGAATGTGAGTAAAAGTGAGTAAAACAATCTAATAATAGGGGCAAATACACAAAATGTTTTTATATCACCAATACACATATTGGGGGGAAATAAACACACTTTATAATGAGTGGTGATCCCTGAAGAGTGAGTCCTCCCTGTTATGTAACATTTAGTTGAGATTTGACTTGATCTTAAATTAGCCAGCCACTGTAAAGCTACTACAATCTCACATCAGAGCTAATCAAAATACTTCCCATTTTACTTCTATTTATCTTCAAAAACATTGATGCTGTCAGATCAATTTAAACTCAAGGGTTCTAACGTATGAGTTGGATCTAAAAAAAGGGCCTTAGACAGAAACTGGTAGCTTTGTCTCAAGCAATAAATTCAATCAGTGTTGAAAAGGCCTCTGAATCTGATGTGATTAAACAAAAGAGTCAAGGACTGGGATGAGGGGGGGGGGATCAATATTTGTTAAAAAATACTTCCAAGAATGGTGCCGAGCTGTTAGGTAAGAACATTGCACCACTATTCCTGCCTCTTTGTCTTTCTTATGCTTCCCATGCTGTTTAGCCTTTATGTGACTGTCAGCCAAGTGTTAGTATGTTTTTCAGCTGCTTTTCTGAATCACAGGGCAACAGCAGTCACAAAGCCTGGGACCTCAGAGAAAGAGACTTGTCAAAGCAAAAACACCTTGTCAGGGAGCAGCAAACCTCCACAATGCTCCTCACATACCTGTATCTTTGCTACAAGCTCCAGCTATCAAAAAGGGAGGGACATTCACTGCAAAGCAAATCTGTGAGAAGACAAGCAAGAGAGCATCAATAAAGTATAGAATTAAAGGTTTTGTTCACCCCAAAAAAAATTACCTACAAAATATAAATGCAAAATTTAACTTATGGCACAGACAAATTTCTTCATAGTTGTACAGCCCAGAGAAATGCTTGCTGGGCAGTGATTGAATGTGTCAGGAGTCTTAGTAGATCAATTATATTGGGCTCTTATCTTCTGTGCACTCAGCTCAGAGTTGTGTTTTGTCTCATGCTTTTGGTCTCTGAATCAAAAGCAATCTGATTTCCAGCTGTCCATGGGAAGAATGACCATATGAGAGTTTATTCTTGACTAAAAGTTTAGGTTTTGCTTCTCTTCTCGGAGCCACCATGTGAAATAACTATTCAGTATTCTGTCACTCGTCTCCTCTCTCTCCAGTGTGTATCTCACTGCCTGTCTCATACCTGTCCATAATGCTAGGTCTGCAATAGGCCAAAACTGGCTAATCAAAAATAATAAATGCCGGATCATTTTATTTGTTTTTGCCATATTGGACTTAAAGTCACACACTGTTATAATTTCTTAAATAATGTTAACCCAAGAGCCCTTTTTTATACTTTTATCCATGGTGAGAGTGAATGACAGACAAATATCCGGAAATGAGTCTACCGTGAGACATTTTTTTTACAATAAAGCATTTTTTTGCAGCAATGCTTCATTTTGAGCTTTTGATACTTTGTTTTTATTTTTATTGATTTTTTTTGATGATGTACTATGATCATATTCCTTAAAGGAAGAATGTGTTATTTATATTATTCATAAAATTGCCCTGATATGTCACCAGACATTAAGAAATCATGTTCATTTCAAATACTTACTGACAACAGTAGTCCAGCCAGGATATTCTCATTTAAAGAGCCAAGTTGCAGCCCTCAACTGATGTTGATGTTGTTATGTTGTGTTTTGGTCTGATGCTCCACCCTCCACCTATCTCCCAATCACCAAGTCAGTAGTGTTTCAGCATCCAGGTTGCCAGTGCTGCTCTAGTTACCACAGCTGCAGCTACGAACGTGTTGGATAAATAATGTCTAATGTTACAAAACCTAAAAGACCTCTTTAGGAATCCTAAATACGTTGTGACAAAGTCTGAAATAAAACAAGGATTTGTATAGGAGATGCCTTTGAAAGATGGAGACGGCCACTCTCACCGCGGACAACCATGCCCCACCCCACCCCGGAGCTCTGCTCACATTACCCCGTCTCTTCAGAGCTCTCCTCCTGCACATTTCACTCCTAAGTACCCATGATGCCCAAGGTGGCTGCTTTTCATTCACTGTAACACTTTTCGTTCCTGTTGAATCCTGCAGCCGAGCTAGCAACCTCTAGTCAGGGGGGGAAACACTGATCTATAGTCTACACCCCAGACACCAGCACATAAGTGTGGCTCTTGTGTGTCCCGTTGTATTTCACAGCTCCATTTAATGACTTAGAAATACACTATATTGTCAAAAGTATTTGCTCACCTGCCTTGACTCGCATATGAACTGACATCCCATTCCTAATCCATAGGGTTCAATATGACGTCAGTCCACCCTTTGCAGCTATAACAGCTTCAACTCTTCTGGGAAGGCTGTCATCAAGGTTTAGGAGTGTGTTTATTGGAATTTTTGACCATTCTTCCAGAAGCGTATTTGTGAGGTCACACACTGATGTTGGACGAGAAGGCCTGGCTCTCAGTCTCTGCTCTAATTCATCCCAAAAGTGTTGTATCGGGTTGAGGTCAAGACTCTGTGCAGGCCAGTCAAGTTCATCCATACCAGACTCTGTCATCCATGTCTTTATGGACCTTGCTTTGTGCACTGGTGCACAGTCATGTTGGAAGAGGAAGGGGCCAGCTCCAAACTGTTCCCATAAAGTTGGGAGCATGGAATTCAAGTCAAGTCAAGTTTATTTGTATAGCCCAATATCACAAATTATGAATTTGCCCCATTGGGCTTTACAATCTGTACAGGATATGACACCGTCTGTCCTTTACAAATGACCCTCGCATCGACTAAGGAAAAACTCCCCCCAAAAAAACCTTTTAACAGGGAAAAAGAAATAGAAGAAACCTCTGGAAGAGAGACAGAGGAGGGATCCCTCTTCCAGGATGGACAGACGTGCAATAGATGCCATGTGTACAGAACAACAACAATGAAAACACATTAACACTACATACAAAATTGTATGGAAATGTCCAACTCAATATAACAACAGCTAATATGCAGTGTGTATATATAATTGTATGAGAGTGTCCAAGGGGATGAAAAGCATCATCAAGCTATCAGCAAAGGATGAGAAGCATGTCTTCCTCTCCACCACGCCAACCAGAAGAAGCCTGGGCAGCACGTCCTCCTCTCCACCACACCAACCAGAAGAAGCCTGGGCAGCACGTCTTCCACTCCACCACACCAAACAGGAGAAGCTTCCGCAAGATGACCTCGTCACCACCACGTCGCTCAGAACCAGAAGATGAAGCCTGACTGGTCTGCACAACCACTACTCCACCAGGTAGACTGGATCCATGGATACCTGTGAGATGAGAACGCACAGGGACTACGAGGCACAAAACTAATCTGCAGCATGTGTTAAAGGGAGGAAGAGTAAACACATCCTCTTCTCCACTACCTTAACAGATACAACCTGAGCAGCATCGCCTCTTCTCCCTCTCACCACCATCACGACAGACGAAGCCTGGATGACACCACCTCCTTCTCACCAAGTAGCCTCAGCTCACGGACACCTGGGAGCTGAGAGCACAGGGACTCCGGGGAAGAAGATGAGTTGGTAAAATGACTTAATGGAGGCATCGAAATGGAGAAGAAGAGAAGCTCAGTGTGTCAGAGGCAGTCTAGACCTATAGCAGCATAACTAAGGATTGATCCAAGGCAGCCTGAGTCAGCCTTGGATCAGTCCTAACTATAAGCACTATCAAAAAGGAAAGTCTTAAGCCTACTCTTGAATAAGGGGATGGTGTCTGCCTCCCGGACTGAAAGAGGGAGTTGGTTCCACAGAAGAGGAGCTTGATAACTCAAAGCTCTAGCTCCCATTCTACTTTTATAAACCCTAGGAACCGCTAATAGTCCTGTATTCTGAGAGCGCAGAGTTCTAGCATGATTATAAGGCACTATTAGCTCTTTAAGATAAGATGGTTCCTGACCATTCAGTGCCTTGTAGGTGAGGAGGAGGATTTTAAATTCTATTCTATATTTTACAGGGAGCCAGTGCCGAGAGGCTAACACCGGAGAAATGTGGTCTCTTTTCCTGGTTCTGGTCAGAACACGTGCTGCAGCGTTCTGGACCAGCTGGAGAGTCCTGATAGACTTATTAGGGCAGCCTGATAATAAGGAATTGCAGTAGTCCAGCCTAGAAGTTACAAAAGCATGGACTAATTTTTCTGCATCGTTTTGGGAGAGAATATATGCCTTATTTTTGCAATGTTATGTAGATGAAAAAAAGCTGTTCTAGCTGTTTGTTTCTTGTGGACGTTGAAGGACATATCTTGGTCAAAAATTACCCATAGATTCCTTACAGTGGTGCTCGAGGCTGGTGCAAAGCCACCTAGAGTAAATAAGTCATTCGATAGGTTATTTCTGAGATTTTCGGGGCCAATTAGAATAACCTCAGTTTTATCTGAATTTAACAACAAGAAATTGTGCGTCATCCAAGTTTTTATATCCTGAAGACATGTTTGGAGTTTAGCTAACTGGCTGGAATCGTCTGACTTAAATGACAAATATAGCTGAGCATCATCTGCATAACAGTGAAAGTTTATGGAGTGTTTTCTGATAACATTGCCTAAAGGAAGCATATATAAAGTAAATAGAATTGGCCCAAGCACAGAACCTTGAGGAACTCCATAACTGACTATGGACTGCATGGAGGACTCATCATTAATGTGAACAAACTGTGATCGATCCGATAAGTAGGATTTGAACCAGCTTAAAGCAGTTCCTCTGATGCCAATTGAATGTTCTAATCTCTGCAACAGGATATGGTGGTCAATAGTATCAAAAGCAGCGCTAAGATCTAACAAGACAAGTACTGAGATGAGTCCATTGTCTGACGCCATTAGCAGGTCATTAGTAATTTTCACCAGAGCGGTCTCGGTGCTATGATATTTTCTAAATCCTGACTGAAAGTCCTCAAATAGATTATTGTTCTGGAGGAAGTCACACAGCTGACTGCACACTGCTTTCTCAAGGATCTTAGAGAGAAAAGGAAGGTTGGATATTGGTCTATAATTAGCTAAAACCTCTGGATCAAGACCGGGCTTCTTCAGAAGAGGTTTGATTACGGCTACTTTAAATGACTGAGGTACATAGCCTGACAGCAAAGATAAGTTGATCATGTTTAATAAAGAGGTGCTCAGTAACGGTAAAACTTCTTTAAGCAGTGAAGTTGCGATGGGATCTAAGAGACAGGTAGAAGGCTTAGATGAGGAAATCAATGAAGTCAGTTTGTGGAGGTCTATGGGAGAAAAGCAGTCCAAGTATACATCAAGTTCTTCAATGAGTCCTATGCTTCCTGTGTTTAAAGACAAAGCAGTTTCAGTCAAAGGCACAGTGTGACTGATTTTCTCCCTAATAGTTATAATCTTCTCATGAAGTCACTACTACTAAGGGTTATGGGAATAGATTGTTCAATAGAGCTGTGGCTCTCTGTCAGTCAAATCTTCTTGCTGCTTGCTTTAAACTGCGGGTGGGAGGGTTATACCATGGAGCCAGCTTTCTGTGCTTTACTATCTTCTTTTTTAGAGGAGCAACAGAGTCTAATGATGCTCGCAGAGAGTCTGCAGCACTATCTACCAAATTATCAATTTGAGTAGGACTGAAGTCTGAGCCCTCAAGTATATTGATAATAGGTATTGAATTAAAAGCTAATGGAATTATATCCTTAAACTTGGCTACAGCACTATCAGATAAACATCTAGTGTACATGGATTTATCTGATGGAGTGTAGTCCAGAAGAAAAAATTCAAAGGTTAACAAGTAATGGTCTGATAGGAAGGAATTCTGTTGGTGGACTGATAAATGTTCCACTTCAATGCCGTAGGTCAGGACCAAGTCGAGGGTATGGTTAAAACAGTGAGTTGCTTCCTGAACATTCTGACAGAATCCAATTGAATCTAACAGCGAGATAAAAGCAGTACCAAGGCTGTCACTGTCAACATCCACATGAATATTAAAGTCACCTACAATAATTACTTTATCAGTTCTCAGGACTAAAGTTGATAAAAACTCAGAGAACTCAGAAATTCAGAATATGGACCTGGAGCACGATACACTATAACAAATAAAACTGGTTTCTCTGTTTTCCATTTAAGATGAGGAAGACTAAGAACCAGGCTTTCAAAAGACTTATAGTTTAATTTAGGTTTAGGTTTGATCGATAGACTAGAAACAAAAATGGCTGCAACTCCTCCTCCACGGCCTGTATCTCTAGGGATATGGGTATTAATATGACTAGGAGGAATGGATTCATTCAGGCTAAACAGTCTAATCAATCTTGGCACAACTCAGGTTTCTAGTAAGACAAAATACAATCCCAACCTGGTTATTCTGATCATTAATTCATTTAGTAGTAGAGCTTTAGATGTTATATGACACTGGGTATTTAAAAGTCCCACATTTAATTCTCCTGTCCTGATTAACAATTTCAGCAGATGGATTTAATTTTTTTAAATTATTTTGTTCAACTCCCACTTTTGTTTAATGCTATGGATTTAAATCTGATTTCTAGTGGTCATGGATGATGCAGACTTACCGCTTTCTAAATGGAGTTCTGGGTGGGTGACTGCTCCTAGCAGGCTTACACAGAAGTGTGTTAGACTACAACTCTGTCCTCCTGGTCTCAAATCCTTGGGTTGTCACAGGTTAGTGTGTCAGACTAATAAACTTGGGCCATAAGTTTCTAGAAAATGAGATCTGCTCCTTCAGCCAAAAGTAGGACATGGATGCAGTCTTTCCTCATCAGACTAGGTTTTCCCCAGAAACCAAGCTCCAATTATCGTATGAAGCCCACATCATTAATTGTTATTAATTGTCCAGACACATTTTTAGATTGGGTCCAAAATAATGTCTTGGTATCCTGAAGCATTCTGAGTTCCTTTCTACTGGAACTAAGGGGCCAAGCCCAGCTCTCACTGAAAAACAACCCCACACCATAATCCCCCTCCACCAAACCTAACACTTGGCACCAATATAATCCGACAAGTACCGTTCTCCTGGCAACCCCGCCAAACTCAGGACTCATTCCATCCAGATTCTGCCAGATGGAGAAGCTTACGATTCGATGCAATCCAGAGAACACTGTCTCCACTGCTCTAGAGTCCAGTAGGTGGCGTGCTTTACACCACTACATCCGGGAAGCGCTTTGCATTGCACTTGGGTGATATATGGCTTGGATGCAGCTGCTCGAACCATGGAAAACCCACATTCCATGAATCTCCCCATGCGCACTGTTCTTGAGCTAATCTGAAAGCCAC
>CM056552.1:30822504-30843595 GCA_029721515.1 Synanceia verrucosa
AAGAATTCTTCCTCACTCATATATTGCTGTAAACTGTAGTTTATGTCTGTAAACTGTGTCTGCAAACCACCGAAGTCCACACGCAGCTTGTTCTTAACGAGGTCAGCATTCGTGTCGTCCACCATTAATTCCTCAATTTGCTTAGTCATGCTAGTTAGCTGGGCTAGCTTGCCTTTATGTGCATTCATTAGCCTGGTTTTATGGTCTTCCATGCCTTTTTCTGTCATTTTTACAGTTCGTTTCTGTTCTTGCTGATCCATGTTAGTTTAAATCTTTCACATCCACATTAGTTAGCTTAACTGTTCAGCACTTGACTTTCCAAAGCATTCCACTTTGTCATTCAACAGATAGACATCTTAACTGACAACACGGCCAATCTGTAGCAGTTTTTAACTTACAATTGCCAGTTTCTTTCAAATGACAGGTCTTCAAATCTGTGCAGGGGTGTCCTATTTTCGTTGTCCTTAAACATCCAGTCCAGTTTGGCATCCACTAATCCGTGTAGAGCAAGTTTTTTGACTGAAAATGTAGGTTCCTATTGAAGCTCTAGCTTGACGCTCATCAAACTCCCTCGTCCCAAAAACACTCCAAAAATAAATCCACGAGTGCACTTCTTGATTTTAACTCTTTACTTAAAACACTTAAAGCAACATTACAAAAACTGAAGAAACATCTATATAACAAAATCTTTCCAGGTCATGTAGAGAGAGCCTGGGGAGAGAGGTCAAAAAACTATATCGCTCCAATCTCCTTTCTGTTTCCTACTGGCCTCGCTCCCATGGCCACCAAATTAAAGCACCCCCCTCCGGTGGATATTAAGTGTCACAATAAAAGTCCTCTCTTATTCTTACAATGTGAACAATATTTTAAATCCTTTTAAATCATGAAATTATAAATTATATTTATCTTACTAATGAACTTGTATCATTTTAATATGAAAATTACTGTAACTTAAATAAACTGCATTTAGGCTCCTACACTATTTATATCTATCCATCTATCCCACGGTTCTCGTTTGTTAAATTAACCCCCCTAACCATTTACCCGCGCTAATTTTCTTACTTTGACATTTAGTGCACTGCTTAAACAGTCGGGTTCCCCTGGTCCGCATGGTCAGCCGAGGCGACCTACCAGGATGGGGGCACCGCCGACACACACGGTGGTGTCGTGCAGTCTGTTGGAAGCTCGGCCGAGCGTCGCCTGGAAGGTCGTGGTACGACAGAAACGTAGGCCGCCCTCCCATATCAGGACCCGACCATTAGAAAGGTGCCCTTCCATACCACCGTTGCTAATTAGTTAGCTACTAACAGCAGTACATGCTTAGCATCGGTAATAACAGCTTCAGTATGTTTCGTCTTGACGACACAACCTTTACAATGTACATTAACGGCACAAATAACCATAATTTGGATACTTACCAATATTTTCAGACGAAAAAGCACTGGATTCAGGATGCTAGCTTGGCCGCATATGTAAAAGCTGCGCTTGCGTATTGGCAATCGATCTGCAAGCGATCTTCTGCAATGCAAAACACTGCAGTACTGCTCAGTCCACACGACAACGGTACAATACGGCTTGTCTCAACGTTTCTCTCTACATGGCAACGCGATAACGAGTGACAAGACAGAGAGTGATGATGTGACGTCATCGTTAGCAACTGTATGTGGTGTAGTGTGGTGCTGAACCTATAGAAAGCAGCAGTGCAACATACTGGATGCAGGCTGCCGTTAAACTCCGAAAAAGAAGAAGAGGAAGCAGCATGGGGGAGAAGCGCGAACTTCATTGTCTCCAGCTTCCTTCTCTGCTGTAAACAGCTGTAAACATGGACTGATATGAGACTGAGACTCTAGCAAGAGGCTGTTAATGGCGGACACTCAGGTCTCATGGAGGTGTGCATAGCAGTTCACGATGAGTCAGAGTTTTAATGTCTTTTGAGCTCTAACAAGTAGGCCTACTTTGAACGTTTGGGGTAGCAACACATTTACTGTGATTTTGGCGAGGTAGTTAGCGCCTTGTTAGCTGGACAGAAGCGCACAGATGAAACGGTGCTATGCTAAAAGCATAGCCTGTGAAGCTAATTGTGAAGCGACAATTGGTTTATTGATCAGATGGGCGAATTAAGACCATTATTGCCAATCACGCAACTCGCAAATGTAAAATATCAGATGATCAGATCAGTGTAAAGACATATCCTGTGTGCTTTAATCCAGTGTAAACCTTTAGGGTGCGTCCACAAAGATTTCGAAGCGTTCACGACTAAAACACAATAAAGAGACCTGATTTGACCAAGTTTTATTCCTAGCAAACTGATTTTCAGTTCATCCTCATCTATTTTAACAGTGAACATAGTGTTTTTGTTATTTCAACATAAATTATTATTTATAATTATTAATATAGACAGGCCTTGAAGAAATGCTCGATGGAACAATGTTTGTTTTTTACTTCTAGAACAGCAGCCTTCCTGTGTGCGGTCACATTCAGTCTGTGTTTTGACACCATTCCAGCTGCTGAAATACTGCACCAAATCATCTTTGCCGGAAGAAGGGGCCTATTCCAAGCAGGGTCAGCGCTTCTGAGAATCATCTGCATGTGAAGACCGAGTGCTGCAAAGACTTCTTCTGCCATCAGATGGTCCATGATGACAACGACAAGTTACAATGAGACCAGTTTTGCAGAGTGGCTGGATGTGTAAGTAGTGCACAAATACACCCACACTGCTCAGCTGAAACCATCACAATTACAATCCAAATATAGTTAATGAATATATAAAATGTAGTTATACTCTAAGTTGACATGGATTGCAGATGTGAGCAAAATTTTGTCAGTGGTAACTCCAGCAGACTGTATTTAACTATTTAAAATAAGTGAGCTCACTGACATGGAATTAAAGTTCCTCTCAGCTTATCTCCACGCTACTCTGCTGTTTCATTAGCCTTTGTGTGTGTGTGTGAGTGAGTGTGTGCATGCGTGCGTGCGTGACTGTGAATGTAAGTGTACACATGCATATCTTGTTTCAAAATGCTTTTCCAGTAAATCGTTTCTCTCCTTTTGTAATAAATACCAGTTGGTGCTGTGTTTTATGCCATCAGATGCCACAAATACCCCAGTCGTGTCTGTTACACACTAGACAGTGTGTAACGATGACTCACAAATCTGTGTTTAATATAAAATATAAACAGTAATATTTAGTAAAGTCCTGTTAGCTAGCTAGATGGAGCAACTAAACTTTTCACACTGCAGTTCGGCAGCGGGCCAGTCCATTAACTCTAATTGGTGGGGGGTTGTTTTGTTTTCTACTTATTATTATTAATTATTTCGATGTTTCAGTACTTCTCATTATTAAATTGAATATATAAAAACATAATACACAGGCATAAAAGACAGAAGCAATGCATAAACAGTTTGAGTTCAATTTTAATAGTAAGCGCTAATAGCAGACACTCTTATGTAGTACTGTCCATGATTGTTTACGCTGCTCTGCTGAGTTGATTTTATTCAACAATAGCCGCAAATCATTTTACAAAGCCCAACACTGTGTGTGCTGAAATTGATTCAACCTTGTCTGAACATTAAAATGTGAGCTGAGTACAGAGATACAGACCTTTGAATGTATATTTATTCTTATGAATACATATTTGAATTTAGCCTGGTCTGAAACAGGCTGGCTCCACAGATATAATAGCCATGGTAATTTATAGTATGTGAAAGCATATGCCACTTTCCACTACCCATTTTTGTGTCAGGATAACTGAGATGTCCCAGACTGATCCCTTATTTTGGGCAATGGGCCCCAACTTGAGTAATGATGCTGGGTTGCAATGAATGATGAAGGGCCAGTTGATACTGGAAATGTATGGCGACTGTTGCAAGATTATTATGGGTGCAGAGTGGGGAGCCGAGTTATGCCCATCTACTTCCAGGCCATGGACAAAAAAATGTGAATATGTGTAATGGCGAGAAAATTATTTTTTCTGGTCCCAGTTGATACGTTTGTGAATTTAAATACAATTTAATTTTTACAATTTAATCCACAAACAGCATATCAGGAATCCAGCTGATGGCCATTCCTTTTTTTTTCGTCCCACGGGGCTCATGGGAATGGTCAGTTGAGACTTATCAATTGAATATTTGGATTGAAAGATGAATAGCTGCAGATCAACAGTCATCCTCTCGAAAGTAACTTCGAACAAAATGCACACCCATATTCTGAACAGTTTTGTTGGGATATCTATATGACATCAATTCAATGTCATGTTACCAGACACCAAATTAACGGCAGTTTGATGTCAGGTATTGAGCAGCAACGTTGCTTTGATGTCTTGTCAACTTCCAGAAGCTACATGCCTTGAGTTAGGTTTGTGTTTGTATCGACCATAATGTTGAGTTTATGACGTGACATAATGAGAGTTTAGTGACGTGAATTCAAATGAATGAAAATTGCAAATGAATGAGTTGATCAACAGTGTATTATTTTCAATACAGCGCTGATATGAAGCTATAAGGGTGTAAATGCAGCATTATAGAGTATTCTTTAAAAAAAGAAGAACTAAAATATTACTTTTAACAGTAACACATTACTTTTTTGTGCAAGTGATCAACAAAGTAATTTAGTTTTTGGGGACTGGTGTCCTACCTCTCAAATGTTATCTTTTGTTGAGTTTCATTATTTTATTCTGTTTGAATCCTGCACCTGACAAATAACCCAAAGTACAAAAAAATTAAAACTAATCATTTAAAAAAAAAAGAAAAACAAAACTAGCAAACCCACACTAATAACTAATAAACTTACTGAATTAGAGAAGAAAAGGAAAAATGAAATAAAACTAAACTATAATGAAAAATCCAAAACTATTATAACTTTGGCGAAGTATACACTTCATCATAAAATAGTCCTCAAATAACTAAAGTTGCCACCTTGCAGTTGTAGTATGCCCTTGCCAGCTAGTCTGGTTGTGGCGTGTAGGGGAAGGGGGACCCAGGACAAAGTGGTTCAGGTGAGTACAACAGTTTATTTACAAAAAACAGGTGAGTATTTCAAAAAAGGGTCCACAAGAAGGGGCAATTCTGATATATACTAATGCCAATATGTGCATGATTTTTACACCAAAACTATGTATATCTCCTGTTGTAGATTTAACACATTATAACTGGTATTATTGTGATGCCCTACAGGATGCATTCATAATACAACATGGCTCCAAATGTAAACATTTTGTGTGAAAAATGAGACACCAACTTCAACTGGGGTTATGGAAAACTGCCATTTCTTTTAAATGCATTGCTTTTCTGACTGGAAAAGGGAATGGACATATTATGATGTTCTTGGATATACTGTTATTATATTACATTGTTTGTTGGTTTTGCACTATATTGCATTTTTGCACTATTCTGCATTGGAGATACTTTTATTATTTTTTTAGTCTTTTAAATCTCCTTAGTTTTTCATACTGTGTATGGCAACTTTTAACTGTTATGAAAGAATTTTCTTTGGGATGAATAAAGTTTTATTTTTTCTTACAACTGGCCATGATCATTAAATTATAAACTGGGCTCAATCCAGCCTGCTCTTTCATATAACTAAGAAAACAGTGCAAATAAAACCGAAAAACAGTTTCAGTCCAGACTAGTAGTTAACATAGCCCTCCTTTGAAGTGCAACAAATGAAGCCCCAAACTAAGGAGGAAGGACCAGTGGTGAAAAAGGCACTTTTCTTTGATCACTGATAACTTGGAATGGATATCTGATTCTAACAGAAATGTTTTAATGGAGGTGTGGAAGCAGTTTCTTTGTGCTAAACTAGACTAAACATATTGTAAACTTACTGAAGATTGAGGAGTTATTTATTGTTGTTGTGGTTACTGTTGAAAAATTAAGCTATTTTTCAGCTAATTACACATTGTCCATTTCCCCTCTCCCTACATGTTGACACATCGTTACCTGGAGCACATCACCTCACAACTAAAGCAAATGCCTCAAACAGTAATGTGAATGGAGCTTTTGAGAGCTGACCAAAGTGACTCATATTTCATGCTGAAAAAAAATTATAGATTGTCACCACAGCACTTCTCCTCCACGTTCCCATTCTCTTCAATTGCTCTTTGAGGACCAGACACCAGGTGGAGGCAAAACGAAAACACCAGGAGCCATTTTGTCATCCTTCACAACTGCCAAACACAGGACAAATGATGGCCTCAGGTGTGTAATCAAAGAGGAAACACACAAGCCGAACCAACTATTTTTAGTTATCCTACAGATCAGAGAAGGGACAACAATAAGGCCTCAAATGCTGGTTCTGTTTGCTGAAATGCCTTCAGGCTGCCCTTCAGGGGAGCATGTCAAACAGAGCAGCTGATCCTACCAACACTGCTCTGCTGTCAGTCCAGCCTGTTCTCATTTCCAGAGAGTCAAACACTGAGGCTTTGTCAAGACAGATGCACAGGGCACCCTTTAGCACTGACATACAACAGAGAAGGGAGGGAGGAGACATATCTGGGTCCAGACAATGCAAGGCTTTACTGTTTGTGTCCTGTGTGTCATGTTGTAATATAAAAGAAATACTCAGCATTATAAAAAAGATAAACATAGAAAACAACCTAACTCACCCTCATGCATACTTCCCACCTATTGCACATTCCCATGTAGCAGCTTTCTAGTGAATGTTGTTGTGGTTGTTTAGTGTAGTTATGGTTGTGGGATTAAAAACTGTTTTTCAGTCTGTTTGTCCATGCTGTGATTGTTCTGTATCATCTGCATACTGCGCGTTGGTGGTAGGCGGGGGCCGTGCGTGTAGAGAGTGTAGAGCAGGGGGCTCAGCACACAGCCCTGAGGGGAGCCAGTGCTGAGGCTGTGGGCCATGGATGTGTGTTGGCCCATTCTGACCCTCTGGCTGTGGTCCGAAAGAAAGCTGTTAATCCATAAGCAGATGGAGTGTGGAAACCCCAAGTTCTTGATTTTCTACACCAGCTTGTAGGGAAGGATGGTATTGAAAGCTGAGCTGTAATCCACAAAGAGCATCCGGACGTAGTTCCCCTGCTGCTCCAGGTGGGACAGCGCAGGGACAGCAGGGGCTGTGGCCACAGCGTCATCTGTGGATCTGTTTCCCCTGTAAGCAAACTGGTGAGAGTCATAAGTTGGGGCAGGAGTGATGTGATATAGCTTTGGACCAGTTTTTCAAAGCACGTCATCACTACTGGTGTGAGTGCAACTGGCCGGTAGTCACTCAGGCTGGAGATGTGGGATTTCTTTGGCAGGGGGACCATGGTGGAGGATTTCAGATACGGTGGGACAGTGGACAGGGCCAGGGACTGGTTGAAAATCTTGGTAAAGATTCCAGCCAGCTGATCAGCACAGTCTTTCAGTACGCGGCCAGGGATGCTGTCTGGTCCAGCAGCCTTCCTCGGGTTGATGGACCTCAGTGTGTACCTGACCTCGCTCTCCTCGATTATCCGGGCTGAAGTACTGTGGGCCATGAGGTGTGGTGTGACTGTCTTTGGTGGCTCCACTTCAAAGCGAGCGAAGAAGAGGCTAAGTTCCTCAGCCAGCCTGGCGTCACCATCAGCAGCTCCCCAGTTGGTCCTAAAATTGGTGAGATCCTTGATGCCCTGCCTCATCTGCCTGCTGTTGTACTTCTGATTGTTGCCATAGCTTCTGGACATATGGGATATACTGGTTTTGAACTACATTTCCAGACAATGATGATAACTTGAAAAGCTGGTTGTTTGACTGATATGTGCTGCTTTGGTGTCATGATTATTATGGCATCATTTATCTAGCAGATGATTAGCTCACTGTTGTTTCCAAAATTAAGTGCGTTTGAAAACAAACATGGTAGTCTGGTGGCCTCTCACTGAGCTCTGGGGTCTAATCGGACTTCCATCACATCTGAAAGTCAGCAATTAGTTTGGCCTCAGACTAATATACACTATATTGCCAAAAGTATTCACTCATCCATCCAAATAATCAGAATCAGAGTCATCGCTACAGACCTCCAAACTTCATGTGGCTTTCAGATTAGCTCAAGAACAGTGCGCAGGGAGATTCATGGAATGGGTTTCCATGGCCGAGCAGCTGCATCCAAGCCATATATCACCAAGTGCAATGCAAAGCGTCGGATGTAGTGGTGTAAAGCACGCCACCACTGGACTCTAGAGCAGTGGAGACATGTTCTCTGGAGTGACGAATCGCGCTTCTCCATCTGGCAATCTGATGGACGAGTCTGAGTTTGGCAGTTGCCAGGAGAACGGTACTTGTCGGATTATATTGTGCCAAGTGTTAGGTTTGGTGGAGGGGGGATTATGGTGTGGGGTTGTTTTTCAGGAGCTGGGCTTGGCCCCTTAGTTCCAGTGAAAGGAACTCTGAATGCTTCAGGATACCAAGACATTTTGGACAATTCCAAAATGTCTGAGAATTAATAACAATTAATGATGTGGGCTTCATCGATAATTGGAGCAGTTTCTGGGGAAAACCTGGTCTGATGAGGAGAGACTGCATCCATCCTACTTTGGAAGGAGCAGATCTCATTTCTAGAAACATGGCCAAGTTTATTAGTCGACCTAACCTGTGACAACCCAAGGTTGAGACCAGGAGACAGAGTTGTAGTCTAACACACTTCTCTGTGCTTCCGTTAGAGCAGTCACCCACCCAGAACTCCATTGAAACGGTGTCTGTCCCACGACCACTGAAATCAGTTAAATCCATAGTAAACAAAAGGGGAGTTGAACAAAATAATTTAATAAAAATTAAATCCACTGCTGAAATTGTTAATCAGGACAGGAGAATTAAATGTGGACTTTTAAATATCAGGTCATTAACATCTAAAGCTCTACTAGTAAATGAATTAATATCAGATAACCAGGTTGATTTATTTTGTCTTACTGAAACCTGGTTGTGTCAAGATGATTATGTTAGCCTGAATGAATCCACTCCTCCTAGTCATATTAATACCCATATCCCTAGAGATACAGGCCGTGGAGGAGGAGTTGCAGCCATTTTTGTTTCTAGTCTATCGATCAAACCTAAACCTAAATTAAACTATAAGTCTTTTGAAAGCCTGGTTCTTAGTCTTCCTCATCTTAAATGGAAAACAGAGCAACCAGTTTTATTTGTTATAGTGTATCGTGCTCCAGGTCCATATTCTGAATTTGAATCTGAGTTCTCTGAGTTTTTATCAACTTTAGTCCTGAGAACTGATAAAGTAATTATTGTAGGTGACTTTAATATTCATGTGGATGTTGACAGTGACAGCCTTGGTACTGCTTTTATCTCGCTGTTAGATTCAATTGGATTCTGTCAGAATGTTCAGGAAGCAACTCACTGTTTTAACCATACCCTCGACTTGGTCCTGACCTACGGCATTGAAGTGGAACATTTATCAGTCCACCAACAGAATTCCTTCCTATCAGACCATTACTTGTTAACCTTTGAATTTTTTCTTCTGGACTACACTCCATCAGATAAATCCATGTACACTAGATGTTTATCTGATAGTGCTGTAGCCAAGTTTAAGGATATAATTCCATTAGCTTTTAATTCAATACCTATTATCAATATACTTGAGGGCTCAGACTTCAGTCCTACTCAAATTGATAATTTGGTAGATAGTGCTGCAGACTCTCTGCGAGCATCATTAGACTCTGTTGCTCCTCAAAAAAAGAAGATAGTAAAGCACAGAAAGCTGGCTCCATGGTATAACCCTCCCACCCGCAGTTTAAAGCAAGCAGCAAGAAGATTTGACTGACAGAGATTTGACTGACAGAGAGCCACACAATCTATTGAACAATCTATTCCCATAACCCTTAGTAGTAGTGACTTCATGAGAAGATTATAACTATTAGGGAGAAAATCAGTCACACTGTGCCTTTGACTGAAACTGCTTTGTCTTTAAACACAGGAAGCATAGGACTCATTGAAGAACTTGATGTATACTTGGACTGCTTTTCTCCCATAGACCTCCACAAACTGACTTCATTGATTTCCTCATCTAAGCCTTCTACCTGTCTCTTAGATCCCATCGCAACTTCACTGCTTAAAGAAGTTTTACCGTTACTGAGCACCTCTTTATTAAACATGATCAACTTATCTTTGCTGTCAGGCTATGTACCTCAGTCATTTAAAGTAGCCGTAATCAAACCTCTTCTGAAGAAGCCCGGTCTTGATCCAGAGGTTTTAGCTAATTATAGACCAATATCCAACCTTCCTTTTCTCTCGAAGATCCTTGAGAAAGCAGTGTGCAGTCAGCTGTGTGACTTCCTCCAGAACAATAATCTATTTGAGGACTTTCAGTCAGGATTTAGAAAATATCATAGCACCGAGACCGCTCTGGTGAAAATTACTAATGACCTGCTAATGGCGTCAGACAATGGACTCATCTCAGTACTTGTCTTGTTAGATCTTAGTGCTGCTTTTGATACTATTGACCACCATATCCTGTTGCAGAGATTAGAACATTTAATTGGCATCAGAGGAACTGCTTTAAGCTGGTTCAAATCCTACTTATCGGATCGATCACAGTTTGTTCACATTAATGATGAGTCCTCCATGCAGTCCATAGTCAGTTATGGAGTTCCTCAAGGTTCTGTGCTTGGGCCAATTCTATTTACTTTATATATGCTTCCTTTAGGCAATGTTATCAGAAAACACTCCATAAACTTTCACTGTTATGCAGATGATGCTCAGCTATATTTGTCATTTAAGTCAGACGATTCCAGCCAGTTAGCTAAACTCCAAACATGTCTTCAGGATATAAAAACTTGGATGACGCACAATTTCTTGTTGTTAAATTCAGATAAAACTGAGGTTATTCTAATTGGCCCCGAAAATCTCAGAAATAACCTATCGAATGACTTATTTACTCTAGGTGGCTTTGCACCAGCCTCGAGCACCACTGTAAGGAATCTAGGGGTAATTTTTGACCAAGATATGTCCTTCAACGTCCACAAGAAACAAACAGCTAGAACAGCTTTTTTTCATCTACATAACATTGCAAAAATAAGGCATATATTCTCTCCCAAAACGATGCAGAAAAATTAGTCCATGCTTTTGTAACTTCTAGGCTGGACTACTGCAATTCCTTATTATCAGGCTGCCCTAATAAGTCTATCAGGACTCTCCAGCTGGTCCAGAACGCTGCAGCACGTGTTCTGACCAGAACCAGGAAAAGAGACCACATTTCTCCGGTGTTAGCCTCTCGGCACTGGCTCCCTGTAAAATATAGAATAGAATTTAAAATCCTCCTCCTCACCTACAAGGCACTGAATGGTCAGGAACCATCTTATCTTAAAGAGCTAATAGTGCCTTATAATCATGCTAGAACTCTGCGCTCTCAGAATACAGGACTATTAGCGGTTCCTAGGGTTTATAAAAGTAGAATGGGAGCTAGAGCTTTGAGTTATCAAGCTCCTCTTCTGTGGAACCAACTCCCTCTTTCAGTCCGGGAGGCAGACACCATCCCCTTATTCAAGAGTAGGCTTAATACTTTCCTTTTTGATAGTGCTTATAGTTAGGACTGATCCAAGGCTGACTCAGGCTGCCTTGGATCAATCCTTTGTTATGCTGCTATAGGTCTAGACTGCCGGGGGACTTCCTCTGACACACTGAGCTTATCTTCTTCTTCATTTCGATGCCTCCATTAAGCCATTTTACTAACTCATCTTCTTCCCCGGAGTCCCTGTGCTCTCAGCTCCCAGGTGTCCGTGAGCTGAGGCTACTTGGTGAGAAGGAGGTGGTGTCATCCAGGCTTCATCTGTCGTGATGGTGGTGAGATGGAGAAGAGGCGATGCTGCTCAGGTTGTATCTGTTAAGGTAGTGGAGAAGAGGATGTGTTTACTCTTCCTCCCTTTAACACATGCTGCAGATTAGTTTTGTGCCTCGTAGTCCCTGTGCGTTCTCATCTCACAGGTATCCATGGATCCAGTCTACCTGGTGGAGTAGTGGTTGTGCAGACCAGTCAGGCTTCATCTTCTGGTTCTGAGCGACGTGGTGGTGACGAGGTCATCTTGCGGAAGCTTCTCCTGTTTGGTGTGGTGGAGTGGAAGACGTGCTGCTCAGGCTTCTTCTGGTTGGCGTGGTGGAGAGAGGAAGACGTGCTGCCCAGGCTTCTTCTGGTTGGTGTGGTGGAGAGGAGGACGTGCTGCCCAGGCTTCTTCTAGTTGGCGTGGTGGAGAGGAAGACATGCTTCTCATCCTTTGCTGATAGCTTGATGATGCTTTTCATCCCCTTGGACACTCTCATACAATTATATATACACACTGCATATTAGCTGTTGTTATATTGAGTTGGACATTTCCATACAATTTTGTATGTAGTGTTAATGTGTTTTCATTGTTGTTGTTCTGTACACATGGCATCTATTGCACGTCTGTCCATCCTGGAAGAGGGATCCCTCCTCTGTCGCTCTTCCTGAGGTTTCTTCCATTTCTTTTTCCCTGTTAAAAGTTTTTTTGGGGGGGAGTTTTTCCTTAGTCGATGCGAGGGTCATTTGTAAAGGACAGACGGTGTCATATCCTGTACAGATTGTAAAGCCCAATGGGGCAAATTCATAATTAGTGATATTGGGCTATACAAATAAACTGGACTTGACTTGAATTCCATGCTCCCAACTTTATGGGAACAGTTTGGAGCTGGCCCCTTCCTCTTCCAACATGACTGTGCACCAGTGCACAAAGCAAGGTCCATAAAGACATGGATGACAGAGTCTGTTGTGGATGAACTTGACTGGCCTGCACAGAGTCTTGACCTCAACCCGACACAACACTTTTGGGATGAATTAGAGCAGAGACTGAGAGCCAGGCCTTCTCGTCCAACATCAGTGTGTGACCTCACAAATACGCTTCTGGAAGAATGGTCAAAAATTCCAATAAACACACTCCTAAACCTTGATGACAGCCTTCCCAGAAGAGTTGAAGCTGTTATAGCTGCAAAGGGTGGACTGACGTCATATTGAACCCTATGGATTAGGAATGGGATGTCAGTTCATATGCGAGTCAAGGCAGGTGAGCAAATACTTTTGACAATCTTTTGACTTCTAAGTCATTAAATGGAGCTGTGAAATACAACGGGAAACACAAGAGCCACACTTATGCCGGTGTCTGGGGTGTAGACTATAGATCAGTGTTTCCCCCCCTGACTAGAGGTTGCTAGCTCGGCTGCAGGATTCAACAGGAACGAAAAGTGTTACAGTGAATGAAAAGCAGCCACCTTGGGCATCATGGGTACTTAGGAGTGAAATGTGCAGGAGGAGAGCTCTGAAGAGACGGGGTAATGTGAGCAGAGCTCCGGGGTGGGGTGGGGCATGGTTGTCCGCGGTGAGAGTGGCCGTCTCCATCTTTCAAAGACATCTCCTATACAAATCCTTGTTTTATTTCAGACTTTGTCACAACGTATTTAGGACTCCTAAAGAGGTCTTTTAGGTTTTGTAACGTTAGACATTATTTATCCAACACGTTCGTAGCTGCAGCTGTGGTAACTAGAGCAGCACTGGCAACCTGGATGCTGAAACACTACTGACTTGGTGATTGGGAGATAGGTGGAGGGTGGAGCATCAGACCAAAACACAACATGACAACATCAACATCAGTTGAGGGCTGCAACTTGGCTCTTTAAATGAGAATATCCTGGCTGGACTACTGTTGTCAGTAAGTATTTGAAATGAACATGATTTCTTAATGTCTGGTGACATATCAGGGCAATTTTATGAATAATATAAATAACACATTCTTCCTTTAAGGAATATGATCATAGTACATCATCAATAAAAATAAAAACAAAGTATCAAAAGCTCAAAATGAAGCATTGCTGCAAAAAAATGCTTTATTGTAAAAAAAAATGCCTCACAGTAGACTCATATCCGGATATTTGTCTGTCATTCACTCTCACCATGGATAAAAGTATAAAAAAGGGCTCTTGGGTTAACATTATTTAAGAAATTATGGCAGTGTGTGACTTTAAGTCCAATATGGCAAAAACAAATAAAATGATCCGGCATTTATTATTTTTGATTAGCCAGTTTTGGCCTATTGCAGACCTAGCATTATGGACAGGTATGAGACAGGCAGTGAGATACACACTGGAGAGAGAGGAGACGAGTGACAGAATACTGAATAGTTATTTCACATGGTGGCTCCGAGAAGAGAAGCAAAACCTAAACTTTTAGTCAAGAATAAACTCTCATATGGTCATTCTTCCCATGGACAGCTGGAAATCAGATTGCTTTTGATTCAGAGACCAAAAGCATGAGACAAAACACAACTCTGAGCTGAGTGCACAGAAGATAAGAGCCCAATATAATTGATCCACTAAGACTCCTGACACATTCAATCACTGCCCAGCAAGCATTTCTCTGGGCTGTACAACTATGAAGAAATTTGTCTGTGTGCCATACGTTAAATTTTGCATTTATATTTTATAGGTTATTTTTTTTGGGATGAATAAAACCTTTAATTCTATACTTTATTGATGCTCTCTTGCTTGTCTTCTCACAGATTTGCTTTGCAGTGAATGTCCCTCCCTTTTTGATAGCTGGAGCTTGTAGCAAAGATACAGGTATGTGAGGAGCATTGTGGAGGTTTGCTGTTCCCTGACAAGGTGTTTTTGCTTTGACAAGTCCCTTTCTCTGAGGTCCCAGGCTTTGTGACTGCTGTTGCCCTGTGATTCAGAAAAGCAGCTGAAAAACATACTAACACTTGGCTGACAGTCACATAAAGGCTAAACAGCATGGGAAGCATAAAAAAGACAAAGAGGCAGGAATAGTGGTGCAATGTTCTTACCTAACAGCTCGGCACCATTCTTGGAAGTATTTTTTAACAAATATTGATCCCCCCCCCCCCTCATCCCAGTCCTTGACTCTTTTGTTTAATCACATCAGATTCAGAGACCTTTTCAACACTGATTGAATTTATTGCTTGAGACAAAGCTACCAATTTCTGTCTAAGGCCCTTTTTTTAGATCCAACTCATACGTTAGAACCCTTGAGTTTAAATTGATCTGACAGCATCAATGTTTTTGAAGATAAATAGAAGTAAAATGGGAAGTATTTTGATTAGCTCTGATGTGAGATTGTAGTAGCTTTACAGTGGCTGGCTAATTTAAGATCAAGTCAAATCTCAACTAAATGTTACATAACAGGGAGGACTCACTCTTCAGGGATCACCACTCATTATAAAGTGTGTTTATTTCCCCCCAATATGTGTATTTGTGATATAAAAACATTTTGTGTATTTGCCCCTATTATTAGATTGTTTTACTCACTTTTACTCACATTCCCCTTATTTCTGGCAGGTAATATAACCATGTTCTGTCACGTCTGTGTACCTCCTGATAACAAAATGGCACATTTGGCAAAATATGTAGTAGCTAAAAGTCAAACACTTAACCTTAATTCTTTTCAGTATACAATTCATCCACTGTACATGTCACTATAATACAGAGTGCAGTAGTGAGTTTAATTTGAGGTTGGACTGTGTACAGGTATTTAGTTTTAAATATGCTGGAACTAAATCGCCCGCTATGCTAATGCAATATAAAACTCAAAAAATTGTCAAGTCTGTTTCTTGATGGGTGCAGAGTTAGAAATAGACTGATTATACTATCAATAAGAAAAATCATAGCTCTCATCCTCAAAAAATCTCGGTAGCATTTAATTTTAAGAGAAGATCTGTATCAAATCAGTTAGTTGGTCAGGAATACCTCCACAGTATATGAAAAAGTGAAAATACAAATAACAACAGACATATTTCATATGTGCTTTATAAATGGCGTCAACTGTCTTTGAGTTATAAGTGAGTCTTGGTTTATGGAAGACAGCAAGGCTCTTTTCTCAATGGTTTGGATAGATGACAAAACACTCATTTATATTAGATTTTTTTTGGTTTGTGTTAATGTTAATTTTTCACAGAGAGCACTGTAAGTCCTACTAAAGCATCCATCTTTGCACAAAGCTCTAGCATGACCTTGTTGAGATGAGATTTGAGGAAGAGAGCTCTATTTATTATCCCTGATAACTCTATGTATGTTTTGTCTCCTTTTCTCCACGCTCTCCATCTAGACAGTGTAGGCCCAGTGTTGGAGTGGCACAGTGTATCTCTGGGTTGTGGACTGGCTCAGGATGGCATAAAACCATCTAATCCTAGCTGACAGTTAAGTAATTATTGTGGAGGCAGCTTTGCCCAAGACACTGTGGATTGAATGAGGGCTGTGGTAGCTACTGACAGAAGATTGGGGAATTGTATTTTTCAACAGTGTGAACCAGCTTTGGTATAGTATGAGAAATTGGACACTCCAGGCTATGCCCACCATGGCCAGTTTAAAGTTTGACCACTTGTTGTGGATCAAGTATTGTCATGTTTAAAGAGGCTGGTTTGACTTTATCTGCTACATCTCCATCTCTGTGGTGGGTAAAGCATTATAAAGTAGTAGTTAACTTAAGGGGGGTACACACATAACGATAATCGAGTTGATTTTGCGCAGACATTACACCTTACTGATTATCTTCTGTCTTATAACATTATCTTCTGTCTTATAAAATTATCCTATACGATTATCCTGTGGTCTGTGGTGTGTTAAGAGTCAATTTGTCCCGATAATTTGCTTTGAAACGGGTCACAGCCGGCAATCGTAAATGTTAAACATGTTCATAAAGATTGTTAAAAATCTTGTGTGTGGGGAAAGCCGACGACTCCCGAGTCACTACTCCGTGAAATGTGATGTGATGAAAGTGTGCAACACAGCCAACCAGCTGACTGAGGAAATAAAAACAGAGGTGAGATCTAACTTTTCCTGTGCGGGTGTTTGAATTAGTAATTTTAATGCGTCGGTGCTAAGCACAGGAGATGATATGTGGGCAGGGCAGGGGTAGTGGTGGTGGTGGATGATGTTGCCAGTGCTGAATCTGTTCAATCAGTTGGTTGTGGGTGTAAACAATGGCCTCGTTGCGCTGAGCCTGGCTCACCGCTACAAAAAGTAGCGCACATGTGAGCCGAAACATACTCGAAAAACATACTAACACTTAGAAAACATATCCACTGTCCTCTCTTTTATTTTGCGTATTTTTCGGTGAGGAACAGTCCGAGGGCCACCATCATTTCCTCTTCTGCATCACGTTTATTTACTCCTGTTGTGAAGAGCCCGGTGACACTGGGGTTGTTGCCATGGGCTACTGTAGACCACGTTTGATCATGCGGTATTTCTGACTTGCAGGACAGATTCTAAATCGGCCATGAGACAGATAATCTTTGTGTGTGGTGTCCTGTGCTGAGAATATTGGAGCAAACCACACACATCACGATCAAAGCTGATTTTTTTAATCTTCCTATGTGGGGACTCTACAGATAAAAAAATCTCTTAGGATTTATAAAATGTGTGTCTTACAGTTACTAATCAAACGGTCACTTTATTACTTTATGTCCTTCAACTGGATTCATAATAGGAGAACAAAAAAAAACAAATCAAACATCCCTTTTTGTGCATGTTTGCTCAACATTTGTCATGACGTGATGTCACTTTGACTTTGGTGCTCAAGCTCATTGACAAGGAAATGAAACAATGTGATGTGATGGTAAAGTGTAAAGACTTTTTCCGTGAAGTGCTGTTTGGGCTGATGTTCACTACTTTTTGTTAGCTTTGTGATATTAAAGAACAGAAAAGAGAGATCTGCTGCCTGTCTTCCTTTTATTACAATAAGTGTTTGTGCAAATAAGCTTTGCTTGGGCAGTTGTGTTATCATCTCAGGTCATGTTATAGAGTAATCTAAAAGTAGAATAGAATATATCATAAGGATGGATGAATAGACACATTGATGTTGAATTATTTAAATGTTTATTCATCCAAGCACTATGAATTAAATTCCTTCTCACAACATTGACTCCAGATTTAGGTTGCTTTGTGCGGTTTCAAGATTCAAGTAACATAATATGTGATAATCTGAGAATATGGCTAAAATATCTTGTTTTAATGCAACAATTGATTGTCATTTAAGCAGTGGTGGAGTTGGGGAACTCTCCAGCTGTTTTATAAAAAAGAAAGTGCCTTGTGCCAGCATTTTTGTGAACATTTTGAGTCATATTTTAAGACCCAAATAATATTTTGTACAATGTCTCTGAAAACACTGAATAGCTCAAATGAAAGAAGAGACTCTCTATTTCATGTTAAAAAATAAAAACGTTTTTTTTTACCTTGTTCCGTTCCTGTTTTATCAGAGGTAGAATAGAGGCTACTCCCACCCCACAGTAGGAGCCATTGTTTTTTTCCCATGTTTCCCATGACTGGCCCTTGACTGGTCCGTGACTGCTCCGTCAAGGCAATGTATCCCCTGCAATAATGTAGTCAGTGCAGCCCTGACTGGTAATGCCCCTTTAAGAGCCTGGGTGAAAACCAGCTGCAATTCCTCATTTGTCCACAGGGAGGAGCAGTGATTGTCTCCTGGCTCAACCCAGTCCCACATCATAACTATACATTAGTACAGTACACGGTAGAAAAATAACCATATTATTTTCATATAGCCTCATTGTTACTACATGAATGCAGCCATGTCACATTAACGTTTTTGGCTGAAATCAAATAAACTGCCTGTATTGCTGGTATTATCCACGTAAACTGTCATATTTGAAGAAACTTTCTGAATTAAAATGTGTTTTATAAGGCAAAATTTCCACAGGAAGGCCTTTGTTTACAAACCATAGCTAAAACACAAGCTGCATACGGGGAAAGATTTCCCAGCGAGGAGCTCCCATCATAGTAGATGTAATAATGAGCCTATTGGAGAAGATCATCATAGAATATTTTGCTGCAACATCAGGAAACGTATTGCATGGGATCATAGCTTTTTCCAATTATCCAAAGCACACCGCAGTGATTAGTTGTATCGGTGACTGGGCAGAGCCCCAGCAGATCACCATCTGTCCTTAACTAAGCATTCTAAAATTAGAGAAATATTATTTATATTGAAAAAAATATGAATGCAATCATTTCAGAATGTTTTTACCTCACAAAATTATCTGCTTTAATCCACATTTCACATCCACATAATCCATTTTATGTCCAGTTGAGCCGCTACTCGTTGTTTATCTCTTATGTACTGTATTTTTATTATTTCTTTTATTATTTCTTCTTGTGCTGCTGTCACTTGTATCTTTTATGCTGTAAACCGGGGTCAAATTCCTAGAATGTGAAAACATGCATGGCCAATAAAGCTGATTCTTTTACATGCCACGCAGTGAGGAAAGCACATTTTATTTTAATTTATTATTATTGTTATTGTTAACAATAAATCTGGATAAAAACATGGACACTTTGTAATTTGTTGTTATTGTAATTATATAATAGTTAACGTAATAATGTACAACAAAACATGTAGCAGATAGCATGACTTCTATGTCTGGTTGGTGAATCTGACTTTCTGGAAATCTGACTTTACAGGGGTTCTGATTTATAGTGACATCTGAGAGCACGGCTCACAGACAATTGGGTATAAGCTTTTCGGTACCCAGACCTAGCAGAGTATGTCTTATTTATTTCATTGAAGCACGTCCCCAAAATGTTAAAGCAGCACTGCAGAACATTTCAATTTAGTCCACTTTAGCGGCCACCAATGGTCTTTCAGGTGCATTGCACTGTCGTAAACCACAGTGTGCAAACGGTCACATACAACGAGAGGGGTCTGTCTATGGAGAGCGTGCCATCTTGAATTTGTTTATGTGAGACAGAGGCACAACACCGGCAAACTCATCATGTATAGCAGCAAGGTATACAGTGGCATTACCATATTTTTACACGCTCGTGAACTTTATCGTTTGTTGCCTTCATTTAGCACAGATTAAAAACGTGGCTTGTGTCCATCTATGCGGAGTCAGTTCTAACATACTTTGTGTCCAGCGGAATGGTGCTGCGTTTACATCAGTGGAACGGCTAAAGCTGTTGGGTTTGATATATACGGAGCCTCCCCGGTGACATGGGTGAAAAAGATATGGGCGTTGTAAAGAACAAGAGCTTATAAAGGTGGTTATGTTGCGTCCACCATGTTCGCTGACTGCAGGACTGAGAGTAAATGACCGAGCTTCATGGCGCCATGAATATCTCCTGCAATCTGAGAAACTCACTGGCAAATTTACCGCTGGTAGCATTTAGTGACAAAACAATGTCTGCAAAGTTACACAAAGCACGCAATGCTACTGAGCAATGATCCCACCGACTGAAACCAAGTGTTGAACAGGGGAAAACCTGACGAGAACGTAACTTACCTTTCCAGAAGTAACTTTGCAAGCTCGGCGTCCGTCTTGCAATTTTCAGTTTCCCGACGCTCTCCCCACCAAGCAAAGTGGGCTCCAATATTTATTATTGTTTTGTTCCTTGCATTGTCCGACTGTCTCTTTTTGGCCCTTGAATCCGGAGGAAGGGTCCTCTTTACACGCTTCGCAGATGCCATGGCTGCTACGACTACGGACTGGACTACATGCAAAACACTGGCATCTCGCAATATGTGTACCCGTCACGGTAGCAAAAGTTACATAGTCCCTAAACAGAGCAGGGAGGCACTGGGGGGGGGGGAGAGGAGCCATTCTCTCTGTTCCAGCTCAGAGCTCCACTGAACAGAGTTTGGAGAGTATATTTTGTCAAGAGAGTTGAGAATCCCTCAAAGCCAGCAACAACCTAAAGCCAGCCTCCAGTAATCATTGTGCTTACAGTTGGATGTTTTGAGACTGGGCCACATCCGGCCCGCGAGAGCCAAACATCTGGCCCGCACCGCTGCACCGACCGACTGGCATTAATGCAGTATGCAACAATTCACCTTTCGGCGAGGTTCGCGCCCGCGCACATACGCACACACACTAACAAACACACATGCTCAGGCTCGCGTACAAAGCTACGGCTGCTCTGTTATTTTGACCTCACCGCACACCGTACACTTTTATTACACAGAGAGCGGGTATTCAACAATAACAAACTGCACGTGTCATGCACATCTGTCATTCAGCAGCAAGCAGCCTGCCAAAAGTAAGTCCCACGTACTGAGATATGACAAAAATAACAATATGGCCTGTAGTAAAAAGCGAAAAGTGGACCAAGAAAATTGCCAGTTCAAAGCTGAATGGACTGATAATTT
>CM056552.1:30844095-31008635 GCA_029721515.1 Synanceia verrucosa
GAAATAGGTAACCTTGTAAAGGTCCCTGACTCTTCGCCTATCCACAGGTGCCTGTTGGTCTGGGTTGATGTCCTCTCATCCCTCTTCCTCAAACACAGTGGGCAGTCTCTCGCGACGAATGGTGGCAATGTTGTGCAAAACTGCACATGCAATAATTATATGGCAGGCCCTGTCAGGGGCCACCCTCAGGCACTGAAAGTGAGATTTTAATTGTCCAAAAAGCATCTCTGCCCGTGCCCTGGTTCTCGTGTGGGCACGGTTGTAGGCCCTCTCTGCATCTGTGGTGGGATCGGTGTATGGGGTTAAAAGATAGGGCAGGCACAGATAACCTCTGTCCCCAAGTAGGATGCCGTTAAAATCCCCTGCAGAATAAACATTCACTTTTATTGCAAATGATAACATCCATGACCATGCAATATTCATTACTTGCAAAGTACAACTGCTTCACATACAATTGTCTTACCTTGTGCAAATCTGTGTGACAGTGATGACGCTCTCCATATTCTTGCGTCATGGACAGAGCCTGGCCATTTAGCCTAAGTGTTGGTGATCAGGCATCGTCCATTGCAGATCATCTGCCAGCATGGAGGGTAATCATCAGTGTGTGGAACTTCATTTCAAAGGGGTTTTACTAAAAATTGCTCAGTGAAATGAAATGACAGATGCAGCTGTGTTCAATGTGATGTACATGAAAGCATCGTTACACATTTCTAATCTGCCTCCATGTTTCATTGCTTTATATGATGTTACGGTGGTGCAATGTGATTTACCTGTACGTTTATGCTGTGAAAAGATTTTCTATTAACAAAGTCTGCCTCCACAAGTCCAGATGGGGCCCGGATGCAGATGTGGGTGCAGTCCATGACTCCAAGAACATTAGGAAAGCCTGAAGGAGAGTCATAACTTCATATAGATACATCATACTGCAGGCAAAGTTACACATGAGGATCATCTCATACCTGCAATTGAATAAAACTCTTCTTTGATGCGCTGCGGCTCAAGATGGCCAGGGAAAGTGATGAAGCTGTTGAGGTGCGTCTTGAGAGTGAGATACACGCGTCTTATTTTGCGGCACACGGTTGCCTTTGACAGAGCCTCTCCATCACCAACACTATACAGTCCCACTGGCAAAAAAACGCAGGGCAATGCAGACAGACTGCACAGCGGTCATTGTGAGGCAGGTTTGCCTCACAATGCGGGGCTCCAGCAGTGAGCACAAATACACAATTCCTGGCCTACTGAATCTGTACCTCTCCCACAGGTATTCGTCAGTGAAGGCCAGGGGATTTGTGTGGTCCCGGAAATTTCTGGGGGCCGGCAGATTAAAAGCTCTTTGGATGATGGCAGCACCAACATCCACAGGTTCCTCATCAATGAATGGGCATGCCATGGTTGTGAAAAGGTGGTTGTTAAAGAATGCCATGCTTCTGTACTATGTCAAATCACCACTAATTGAGTTTCTGCTGTTTCTGCTGTTTCATTACCCTTTTTCCTCCTCCTGAAACTGCTCACACTACTGTGACGTGTGTGTGTGTGTGGTATTCACTATAGGTCTTATTCACTGTCGGCATAATGTTCTTGATTTGACAAATAGATATCTATAATGGATTAGTCAAGTAAGATTCTTTAACCAAAGTAGGCAAACTTGGACAAAAACTAAAGAAACACATATACCCGGAGATGTCTTTTTTTTTTTCTTTTTTTGTGATGATAGTGGCACAGCGCCCTACTTTTAAATAAGAGAGAAGACACAAAAGAGCTTGTACATAGAGTAGTCATGTCATCATTTGCCATCACTCTTACATCATCATAATCACAATGGACCAATGGTGGAAGGAAGGCTTTTTTTAATGGGAAATTGTTGCTGTCGCCTTCAGTGTTTTGGATGAGATCATTTGTGCCTTTATTCTGTTATGTGTTGACAGTACATTGAGAGTCACAGAATAAAAGAAAGAAAATCAGATATTTCCAAATAGTTATCGCTGACGGGATCGAACCCACGGAGCAGTGAAAAACAGATTTTATCGGCACTTCTCTTTACCCACTCAGCTACTGAATATGTCTTTGTTTTTGAAGTTGGCGTAGGGCATTTCTGGATTCACGTATTCCTATGTTGTTTTAAAAATCTCGCAATTTATTTTTCCGAACAAGAGCATCATTCATTACAGATAAAGATGAAATTACTGTGTGACATACAGTTCACAAAGCATCTTGTGGAAGCCTGTCGGACCTTCTCTGAGCGGCAGCTAAGCTTAGCTTGACCGTAAGCTTGTCCGGGACAGGCTTGTCGCACTGGCTGAGTTACCATGGTTACCAAGCCACGCTAGCCCTAAGCCTCGTTTGTGGAACCGAACTCTCACTTAAATTAGCCAAGCTAACCGAAATAAGCCAGGCTTTGAGCTAAGCCAGCTTCGTGGAATACCCCCCAGGAGTGCAGAAGCAGCACTGTTGTTATGTTAACTGCATACGTCCAGCTTAGCTGTTTTGTAGCCGTGGCTAGAGCTAGGCCATGTAACATCGACTCTGGACGCCTACAAATCCAGAGTAGACGTTATGTAACGGTAGGCTTCAGCTATGCTAAGTAATGGACAATCATGGGGACATACTGTTACATGATTACAACATTGAAAACTTCATGGCTCTGAAGACTGAGGTGCTGCTTAGTCAAAGACAGTCGGTGCCTTTTATTAATGGTAATAACAAGAATAGCCATACACTGTGAAAAACATAGGCCTACATCCAACACATTTAGTGCCTTTCAGCAACTCCAACTCGCCTTAGCCCTCTCTACAGCACTACATACAAAAAAATCTTCGGTCCATCTGAAAGCCCAGGTCATGCTGAGCACTCATCAACAAAGTTCATTAGTGAAATTCTGTTTGATTATTAGATTTCGGCTGTTTCCCTCCCTGTCAGTAATTCTGTCGCTAAGCCATGTTGAAGGTATGTTGATGAAATGCAACGACCTCATTAGTTTAGCAGACTCACGTGACAAACCACCCACATTCACTTCTGTCAAAGTCGTCCGTCAAAAAAGTTATCGGCCACACCACCACAAGATCAGCGACCAACTTTTTTTTGGTAGGTCTGAAAACATTCCTACATGTATATTAATATTGCCAGTAATCATTAGGGTAAATTGAACTTTTTTTTACATTTCTTTCGATGTTCAAAGTCAACAAAACGAAACCCCACCGTTTAAAATTTAATTAACAGGATAATTAACAGGATCAGGATTTTTTTTTTTTCAACAGCAATCAAAATAATAGTTATTATTGTTTTTGCCATAATTGTGCAGCTCTACTCATCAGAGAACTCGCCAGGAGAGGACCATGTCAACGCCAATACGACACAGCAGGTCCACAACATCAGTGCATCGCTACAGATCCAGGTCCAGATCGGGCCATCAAAGAGCCCAGAGGGGAGATCCCTTCCCAATGGAACAGAAGAGTAAGTGTGCACTAAACAGAAATTACTGTATGTGGTACCGCATATGAAGTGATATTGCTGTCTTTGGTCTAACATTCAGAGTTCCAAAAGAGAGTGCTTTTTTTGCTCGCGGACATCAAAGCAAAACTGTCTGAAGTTGGTCATTGACTCCATGGATGACCTTCATGATCTCAACAGACAGCTGAAATCTGATGACAAAAGAAAACTGATGGTAAGTTAGGGAATAAAAGCAAACTAATCCATATTGTTCTTTTGCATATGTGTTCACATATCTGTGTTGTAAGTTGTCCCCTTCAAAATAACCCCTGTAAGTGTGTGTATTTATACATATTTAAATATAATGTTGGAAAATTATTTCTTCAGACAGCTCAAATGGTGAAGATTGGTGGAGCCGACATTAGTGAAAATGTGAGCAACGTCATGGAGAGGTTAGCTGTGTTCATTATCTGTTCATCCTGGAAAAAATAGCAGCAGTGAAACTGCAGTTAATGGGGATCATAATAAACTAATAACCTCGATGTGTATGTGTTTGACAGAGTTCTTACAAATAAGATAATGGCAGGACTTAATATGGATGGTGGTGGTGGCAAGGGTGCCTTCAGAAGAATGATCCTTTGCAAGGTCATGATTGGTAAGAAGAATGTCTTTTTGTGCACCACCTATGTTGTTGAAATACATTACTTTGATAAATGCTTGATCCTCAATCAAAAATGACTTGACTCAACGCTTGTAAAATGTCCTTTTTTCAGAAGCCATTCAGAAGTCGCAGCCTGGAGCCACTGAGGCTGCTATTGTGTCTCGGATGGGGGCCTAGAGGTCAGCACCAGATCAAAAAGGTGGTGGGCGCAAGACTACTATAGCTGAGATTGATGCATAAATTGTTTGTTTTAAAATAAAAAAAAAATGTTGTAGTTAAAATAGAAAATAAAATGTTTTATCATACATGTATGCTTGATTATTATATTATATATTGAGAAAGAATCCCATGTGGGAAAAGGAAATACATATAGGATGGCCACTCAGTACAGACAAGGTCCAAGGTTAAGATCCTGTCGTGAGACCAAATCTAGATTAAGCCATTTCTGTTTGCAATACAAGGTTGACATTCAAATGATATGGTTGAGTTTAAAGAACCTTAACATTGAAACAATCAAAATAAAATGAATATGATCATTTAGCTGAAAGTTAAAAGAATCTTAACGCTGAAGCAATATCAAAATAACATCAATATCATCATTATTTGGCTGAAATTTGACATCAATCAAATTGATGTCAAAGTTTGACATCATGTTTATTTACATTTTTGACCAAATCAGGATTTAATTTTGATATCAACATATTAACAGCCTACAGGGAAGAGGTCCAGCAGGAGACTTCAGGAGGTCAAAACACACCGAGCACTCTGCCCTCCTCATTTGTGGAAAGAAGGTGGAGAGGGTGGAGAGCTTCAAGTTCCTCGGAATCAGCTGACTTCACCTGACTGCAGAGTGGAGGATAGGAGGAGCCTTCAACAGGTGGTGAGGGCAGCAGAGTGAGTCATCAGGACCACATTTCCGGACCATTAAAACTCACACATACAGACTGAAAAACAGTTTTCTCCCACAAGCTGTCAAAGTTCTGCCCCCTTCACTCTTATCAACAAGCTCACCAGTCTAAGCTGAAAAACTCTGAGCCTCGCATCCTGCCCCACCCACTCTATCTGATTGCATTCAATGCCGTTTGCACATTTGTTTTTGCATCTGTTACTGCACTGTGTAAATAATTGTAAATAGCCATCACATGCTATTTCCATTACCATTACCACATGGTGTCTACATATTCACCCCAAACTTTCATCCATTTTCTACCGCTTATCCTCATAGGGTCGCAGGGGGCTGGGGCCTATCCCAGCTGTCTTAGGGCAAAAGGCAGGGTACACCCTGGACAAGTCTCCAGTTCATCACAGGGCACATAGAGACAGACAACCACTCACACTCAAATTCACACCTACGAGCAATTTAAATTAGCCAATCAACCTAATCCCCATGCATGTTTTTGGATCGTAGGAGGAAGCCTGAGCACCCGGAGAGAACCCACGCAGACACAGGGAGAACATACAAACTCCACACAGAAAGGCCCCGGGCCAGTAATCGAACCCAGTATCACCCCTAATTTACTTAATTTATTTTTTTTAATACTTATTTGTTATTTATTTCGAATATAGCGTAAAAAAAACAAACAAAAGAATAACACAAAGAAAATTCTCAAAAAGACGCAAGATGAAGTTTAACGACGGACGGAGGGGAGAGCTCACAGGTGTTGACGGGCTTTAAAAGGGAAACGTGGAATGAGGGATGGATCTTCATAGAGTCAGGAAGCCTGATTTTGATGGAGGAGTTAATGATCTTCAGAATCTCAAATGGTCCCACAAAGCGGGGGAAAAACTTACAGGACTCGACATCCAGGGGGATATCACGCGATGACAACCACACTTTCTGGCTGGGACGGTAAATTGGAGCAGGGGAATGGTGAGCATGAGCGAGCCATTTGTTTCTTTCAGCGGAGCTGAGGAAGGCCGTCCTGGCAGACTTCCACACACCTCGCACCTGCCGGAGATGTTCTTTCACAGAGGGCACAGCGGCGGCCGCCTCCTGTTCGGGGAAGAGGGGGCGTTGATAGCCCAGGCAACACATGAAAGGGGACATACCTGTGGCCGAACTGGTGAGGGAATTGTGGGCATATTCAATATACGGAAGATGGGAGCTCCAGGAGACCGGGTGGTGCACAGCGACACAACGTAGTGCCGACTCGAGGTTCTGGTTGGCTCGTTCCGTTGAGCCGTTGGTCTGGGGGTGGTAACCCGAGGAAAGATTAGCCATGGCACCCACTGCCTTGCAAAAACTATTTCCACACCTGGGAAGAAAACTGGGGATCCCGGTCTGAAACCACATCGGAAGGAATCCCGTGGAGGCGAAAGATGTGCGTCACCAGGAGACGAGCAGTCTCCAGAGATGACGGTAGCTTAGTGAGGGGCACATAGTGAACTGACTTAGAAAAACAATCTATGATGGTAAGAATGACTGTGTTACCTTCCGAAAGAGGCAGTCCAGTGACAAAATCCAGAGCGATGAATCTACAGATGTCCTGGGACATAGTGGGCCACCAGAAGCTCTGGCGGAGGAACTGCAGGGTACGGTAGAAACTAGGGACCGAGTCCAGGAGGCCCTGTGCCAGGGTCCGGGTCTCGGACTCGATCTCCCAGGAGGAAGGGAGGAAAGGAGGAGTTACGGTTGGGGGGGGGTGGGTAATGAGAAGTTGAACCGGCTCAGGAAAAGAGCACTGGCTGAGGCCTGGGTCTCCTGAAATCCACCACCATCTCCCTGGACTTGGTGGTGTTGAGAAGCAGGTGGTTGGAGTCACACCATGTGACAAAGTCCTGGATCAGCCCTCTGTACTCCCCCTCCTGTCCACTCCTGATACATCCAACGATGGCTGTGTCGTCCGCAAACTTCTAGCAGAGCCCCGTGTTGTACTGGAAGTCGGACGTGTACAGGGTGAACAGGACCGGAGAGAGGACAGTACCCTGCGGTGGTCCTGTGCTGCTGACCACAGTGTCGGACCTGCAGCCCCCTAGTCGCACATACTGAGGTCTGCTGGTCAGGTAGCTGGTTATCCACGTCACTAGGTGTGATTCCACTTCCATCTCTGTCAGTTTGTCCCTGGACAAACTGGATGGTGTTAAAGGTGCTGGAGAAGTCCAAGAATGGGGACTGTGTGGAGGTGGTACCCACCTATAAATACCTGGGAGTACTGCTGGACGATAAACTGGACTGGACTGCCAACACAGACATTCTGTGCAGGAAAGGACAGAGCTGTCTGTACTTCCTCAGAAGGCTGGCATCATTCAACATCTGTAACAAGCTGCTACAGCTCTTCTACCAGTCTGTGGTAGCGAGTGCCCTCCTGTACGCAGTTGTGTGCTGGGGGGGCAGCCTGAAGAAGAAGGATGCTGCACGCCTGGACAAACTGGTGAGGATGCAGGCTCTGTCATTGGCACAGAGCTGGACAGTCTAACATCTGTGGCAGAGCGACGGACACTGAACAGGCTTCTGTCCATCATCGACAATCCTGTCCATCCCCTTCACAGCACCATCTCCAGACAAAGGAGCAGCTTCAGTGACAGACTGCTGTCACTGTCCTGCTCCACAGACAGAGTCAAAAGATCGTTCCTCCCCCACGCCGTTCACCTCTATAACACCTCCCTGGGGGAGCGACAACACAAACACTGAGCCTGGACCCTGGACTCACCACACATTCACACCACACCTGGACACACATGCACTTTCTCATTCACATCTACAAACTGGACTCCACAATGTGTAAAAAAAAAAAATGTATATATTTTGGTGCTAGATATTTTATTGATATTCTATTTTATCCTATTTTATTTTTTATTTCCTTGAACCCTGTGTGTTTTCATCTTTCAAGGCAGCCATGATTCAGTCTCTTAGCGGAGCGGAGGTAGGCAAGGTTTTTGTGATCGATCCACATTAAAAAAAGGACTGTTGTGCCCTCCAACCAGTGCCTCCACTCTTTTTTTTTTTTTTTCAATATTTTTATTGGGAGGCAAAACAGGCGACAAAGGCAGAAGAAATATGACAAGGTAACTTCGAAAAAATAAACAGGAGATGATATCTGCATCATAAATAATAAAAATAACTAAATATGTATAATATATATATATATATACTTATATATATATATATATACGTATATATATATATATATATATATACACACACATCGCGTGAATATACAAGACAATTATGTGCAACAGCAGATACAGTTTGCTCCCCGGAATATTTTTTGTCTTATTTTTCAAAATAAAAAATAAAATAAAAGAGAAAAAAAAGCAAACAAAAAGAGAACAAATTATATAAAATAAAAAAGAGAGAAGTGGAAAGGAGAAAGAAGAGAAAAGAGAAGAAAAGAAAAGGTGGGGTGGAGGGGTCCATTACTCAGGAGGTAAGGTTTGAAGAGAGTGAAAGAAGTTCAAAAGGGGAAGCCACTTCTTGTAAAAACTGTCTGAGTTGCCTTTCGTTGAATATCTGATTTTCTCAAGTTTGAGAAGGGACATAGTATCTCTGAGCCACTGGCCAGCAGAAGGTGCTTTAGTTGACTTACAAAGAAAAAGGAGATGGCGCCTAGCAAGTAAAGAAGTAAAAGCTAAAACATCTAACTGAGAGGATGAAAATCGGTGGCAGTCTTCTGGGAAGCCGAATATGGCGACATGAGGGGAGACTGTTATTGTTGTTAAGAGTATTTTTGATATGGTATCAAAATAACTCTGCCAGAAAGGAGAGAGAAGCGGACGGGAGAAAAGCATATGAGTCAAATTGCAAGGTGAGACGTGGCATCTGTCGCAGCTATCGGTGATGTTGGGGAAGATCTGTGACAATCTGGATTTGGAATAATGAACTCTAAAAAAAACTTTGAATTGTATAAGTGTGAGATGAGCACAAGCCGAGCTAGTGTGAATTTTCTTGAGTGCGTTGTTCTATTCGTTGTGCGTTGAATTCTTGTTCCCAAGCCGACTTAACTTTGGTAACTGGAGAGCAATCAAATGAAAGGATTTTATTATAAACCTTGGAGATGAGTGACTTATGGAGTGGGTCTTGGGCTAGGAGCTCCTCCCACTGAAGATCTGGTGGTCGTGAAGGAAAAGCTGGAAACAAAGCAGTAGCGGAGTGTCTAATTTGAAAATATCGAAAAAGATGAGATGGTGGAAGAGTGGAAGAGAGATCTGCAAAACTGTGAAAAAAGCCATCTTTATAAAGGTCCTGGAAGCGTCTCAAGCCCCTGTTATGCCATAAAAGAAATGAAAAATCCGAGGATGCAGGAGAGAATAAGTGATTGCTCAGCAGAGGAGCCAAGGTGGATGCTGAGTCAAACTTGAATTTTTTTCTGAACTGATACCAAATTTTCAGTGTGGATCGAACGATCAGGTTGTTTGTAAAGCCAGAGGGGTAGGATGGGATGGAGGAAGTAAGCAGAGCAGATAAGGAGGATGAGACACATGACTGTGCCTCGAGATGACACCAAGGCAGATCTACCGACTTGAACCAAAATAAAATTTTTTGGACGTGTGCTGCCCAGTAGTATAACTGGAAATTTGGAAGGGACAGACCACCGTCGAATTTACATCTCTGGAGAGCAGATTTGCGTATTCTGGGAGCTTTTCCATTCCATAAAAAATGAGAAATGGTTTGATCAATTGTTATAAAAAACTGCTTCGACAGAAAAAGAGGGAGACAGTGAAACAGAAATAGAAATTTGGGGAGAACATTCATTTTAATTTAGTTGAGTCTTCCTATCAGTGAGAGGGGCAAATTTCTCCAACTCTGGAGGTCAGATTTGACTTTGGACAACAAAGGCAGGAAGTTTGCGGAGAAAAGAGCGTCAAGCATTCTGGTTACGTTGATCCCCAGATATTTAAAACCAGACGGACTCAGCTTAAAGGGAACTACAGAGTGGCCAAGCTGCAGAGCCGAAAAATTGACAGGATAGCACTCGCTCTTAGAGATATTCACCTTATAACCTGAAAAAGAGCCGAATTTATGAAATAAGGATAGAATTGCAGGGAGGGAATAGACAGGATCAGAGACATACAGTAATAAATCGTCCGCGTACAGGGATAATTTAAATTCTGTGCCCAAACGTGAAATTCCAGTGAAAGTGGAGGAGGATCTCAGAAAGATAGATAGGGGCTCTACAGCTAAAGCAAACAATATAGGAGATAACGGACAACCTTGTCTGGTACCACGAGATAGAGTGAAAAAACTGGATTGGACATTATTGGTGGAGACATTAGCTTGTGGGGATGAATAAAGAAGCCGTATCCAAGAAATAAATACCTCGCCCAGTCTGAATTTCTTGAGTATAGTGAACAAATAGTCCCATTCAACCCTGTCGAATGCTTTTTCAGCATTGACTGAGATCACCACTTCAGGTGCTGCTGTGGTGGCTTTGGAATAAATAATGTTTAAAAGTGTGCGGATATTAAAAAACAGTTGCCGCCCTTTAATGAAACCAGTTTGCTCGGGAGACACGGTGGTTGGAACAACAGTTCTAAGCAAAGAGCCAAAGCTTTCGCAAGGATCTTAGAGTCCACATTTATTAGTGAAAGGGGTCTGTAGGAAGCGCAAAGAGACTTATCGAGGCCTGTCTCAAAGTCGGTGGGAGAGTGCCGGAGCTTAATGATTCCATAAACACAGCATGCAGCAAAGGGGCCAATTTATTCTGAAATTTTTTGAAAAACTCAACTGGAAAACCGTCGGGGCCAGGAGCTTTATTATTTTGCATATTCCTCATGGCCAGATTAATTTCATCCATTGTCAATGGTGCGTCGAGGTTTTTAGCTGTGTCTGAACCAATCACTGGAAAATCAAGACTGTCTAAGAAGGAGGTCATTTCAGAGGTGTCAGGGGATGATTCAGATTTATAAAGGGAGGAATAGAATGAAAGAAAAACAGAATTTATATTGACGGGGTCTGTCTGTAGTGTGCCAGAGGGGTCTTTAATCTGGGGGATCATTCGTGACGCTGCTTGGCGACGAAGCTGGTGAGCCAAATGGTGGCCAGCTTTATCACCATGTTCATAATATGTAGCCCGAGAACGCAAAAGTAGTCGCTCTGCCTCGTTGGTGCTGATTAGATCAAATTCAGTCTACAGCTCGACACGTTCCTTAAGTAAACTGGAAGAGGGGGCGGAGGCAAGCTGTTGGTCCAATTTAGCTATTTTAACAGAAAGGTCCTGCAGTTTGGCTTTACGAAATTTATTCAAATGAGCAGAGTAGGAGATGATTTGTCCACGTAGATATGCTTTTAACAATTCCCAAAGTACAGCGCAGGAGACTGGGTCTCTGTCATTTCTATTTATCTCAATAAATTCATCAATTTTAGTTGCAATGAATTTGTTAAACGCAACATCTGAGAGAAGTAAAATATTGAATCTCCAAGGTGTCAGATATCGGGGTTGTAAGCAAAATTGAATATCTAATGAAAGAGGAGCATGGTCAGAAATAACTATGGGGTGGTAATCAGCGTGAAGCACTTTCGAAATCAATGTGGCATCAATAAAGTAGTAATCTATCTGAGAAAAAGACTGATGTACATGAGAAAAAAGGAATATTTTTTAGCCTGAGGGTTGTGAAATCTCCAGGGATCAACACATCCGAAACGAGAGAGATTTAGACATTGACGATGGGGTCAAGGTACGGGGATTAGAGCGATCCAAAGTGGGATCAATCACACAATTCATGTCGCCACCAAAGATGAGAGAAGTATTATTCAGTGAGGGAAGGGATTCAAATAATTTGTTGAAGAAATGTGGATCATCAAAATTAGGAGCATATATATTAACCAATAAAACAGGGAAATTCAATAGTGAGTCTAAAACAATCAAATATCTGCCATTGTTGTCTGAAATGACCTTAGAGGCCGAAAACTGGATAGATTTACCAATTAAAATAGCAACCCCCCTGGCTTTGGAGTTAAAATCTGAGTGAAACACCTCAGAAACCCAAGGACATTTAAGTCTGACCTGGTCTTTGATACACATGTGAGTTTCCTGAAGAAACACCAGGTCAGCGTTTAAGCGCTTTAAATGAGTAAAAGTTCTAGTCCTCTTAATAGGACTCCCCATGCCTTTAATATTCCAGCTCAAAGGACCCAAGGTGTGGGGTTGTAGCGGCAGTGGAGTTAGATGCCATCACCCAAGTTATCTACAGACTGATACACAATAGATACGGACTCCCCCACCACAGATGAGAAAAGGAAAAAGAAAAAAAAGAGAAAACAAAATAAAGAGGAAAAGGAAAGAGGAGAGGAAGACAAAGGAGAATGAAGCACTTGTAAACAGACAAAAGCAAATAAACAAACAACTCCTGCCATCTCAACTCCCCCTCCCTCCCCCAGACATATAAGTCCACACATATCAACCCCCCCACCCCCTCCCCTAATGCACTTACAACGACCCCATCCCCAAACAATGGAGAACCCAGTGCAAACTCCACAGGGAGTCGAATCCCCAATATGGAAAACTTATGGTGAAGACCAATAGAAGTAGTTAGGCTGCGGTCTAAGCTCCTGCAAAACAATGTTTAACAAGGCACATGATATTGTAAGATAATACTGAGAGGCACTTAATGGCAAATACTGGAGAAAGTGGAACAATATAAACATTCAGATGCTGAAGAACAAATTCAACAATAAGAAAAAACAAACTATGAAAGACAGTCTGGCGGTGTAAATAGTCCCTTACGCTTTCAGCGACCTGATGAAGGCTGTGGCATCTTCTGGTGTTTTGAACTCCTTCCCTGACCCGTTGTGTGTAACCCGGAGGCGAGCTGGATACAGTAGACCGAAGCGTATCCCCAGGATCTCACATAGCTGGTGGCGGACGTCAGTGAAGGCAGCTCGGGCTCGGGCCGTCTTCGGGGTGTAGTCGGGAAAGATGGAGATGCTCATATCACCTATCTTGATCCGCTGCTGGGTCCTGGCTCGGCGTAAGATATCCACAATCCGAGTGATAGTGCAGGTGGGCGATGACAGGACGCGGGCGCTCACCAGGCCCGGGCTTCGGCTGCAAAGTATGATGCGCTCGGTCTACCAGGGGCTCCTTCTCGAGTCTGAGGGCTTCCTTTAGCAGAGAGGATATGGTTGTCATCATAGGTGAGGTGGAAAAGTCCTCCGGAATTCCCAAGAGACAAACATTGTTACGACGAGACCTTGACTCCAAATCCTCACATTTATTGTCCAGCCTGGTCAGCTCCGCCGCTAGATGTTCCACTTTAGCTTGTAAGATAGTGACGTCCTCAGAGCAGGCGGATAGCGAGGTCTCCATCTCATTCACCGTGCTTTTCAGGGAGCCCACATCAGACTGGACTTCTACGATAGTGCCAGATAACTCCGACCTCTGTGCCTGCAGCTCAGCCTTGAAATTAGATAGGGTCTCAGCAACGACAACTTGTAGCTCGGCTTTGAAAATAGCCATTAGCTCGATGCGGAGCGCCTTTAGCTCGGCCCTAAAGTCCGGAGGGGCGCCGCCATCGGCCTCCATCGGGTAGGGGGGGGTGGCACTACGAGGCAGGGATGTAGCAGGTGGAGTAGGCCGCGATGATAGCAATGTTTGTTTAAGCTGCTTTGGAGGCATTTTCAACAGGAGACATCAAGTATAAAGCCAAGTTTAAAGTGGCAGGGAAACTCAAGAAGACAGGTGCAAAAATACTGTAAAAAAGAGCGCCTGGGATGAAAGTTGGAGAGGCAGTTGCAGGAGCTCTAACGGGCACGTCTTACTCCATTAGGCGTCACACCGGCACCGTGCCTCCATTCTTGAAGAGCCCAAATCCCAACCAGCCACTCACGATTTCCGACATCGTAGTTTCTCTCAGCAAGGGACAGGTGGCAAGAAAAGAATGCACAGGGATGCAGCTTGTTGGTCCGGGGATCCCGCTGGGACAACACAGCTCCCGCACCGGTGTCAGAGGCGTCCACTTCAACAACAAACTGGAGAGAGGGGTCGGGATGTTTGAGCACGGGAACAGTGGTAAAAAGCTCCTTAAACCGGGAAAAGGCCTGGTCCGCTTTGGGGGTCTACTGGTAGGGGAAGCTGGAGGATATGAGTTTGGTCATAGGGGCTGCTACTTTACTGTATTCCTGAATGAACCGTCGGTAGAAATTGGCGAAGCCCAGGAAGCACTGAAGCTCCTTTCAGGAGGAGGGAGTTGGCCAGCTGGTAACAGCCTGGATCTTGGCTGGGTCAGGCTGCAGCTGACCCTTCGCGATCACATACTCCAGGAAGCCAACAGAAGAGGAGTGAAACTCACATTTTTTTTTCGGTTTCACATAGAGTTTGTTCTCAAAGAGCCTCTGTAGTACCAAACAGACATGCTGCTTGTGTTCATCGAGGGAACGAGAAATAATCAAAATGTCATCCAGATACACAAAAACAAACCTGTGGAGCATGTCACGAAGCAAATCATTGATGAAGGCCTGGATGACAGCGGGGGCATTGGTAAGCCCAAACAGCATAACCAAATACTCGAAGTGACTCAGGGGGGTGTTGAAGGCTGTTTTCCACTCATCCCCTTCTCTTATCCGGATGAGGTGGTAGGCATTCCTGAGGTCAAGCTTAGTGAAAAGGGTGGTGGAACAGAGGAGCTCAAACAAAGGATCGTTAAGCGGAATCGGGTATTTATTCTTGATTTCCTTAAACCACGTTAACCCACAGAAAGTCAATGCTGGAAAGGAGTGAGGCATCCTTTTTTTTTTGACAAAGAAAATTCCCGCAGCCAGAGAAGAGGAGGAGGGCTGAATGAGTCCTGAAGCCAGAGAGTCATGTATGTTTCTAAAGCCTCCTTCTCGGGACAAGACAGATTGTACAGGCGACTAGTGGGGAGCAGGGCCCCCGGAAGGAGGTCAATGGAACAGTCGTAGGGACGTTGGGGGGGAGAGTTAGAGCCCGCTCCTTGCTGAACATGGGAGACAATTCATGGTATTTGGGAAGGACCAGAGAGAGATCTGGGGAAGGAGAAGACACAGGAGAACACAGAGGTGGATTAGCTGACTGTAAGCAGAGGGAATGGCAATGGGGGCTCCAGTTGGTAATACGGGCCGCTTTCCAGTCGATCTGTGGGTTGTGAAGAGTGAGCCAGGAGAGACCTAAAACCAGTAGTGCGTGAGGCGAGGGGGTGACGAACAGCTGAAGGACCTTGCGGTGGATACCTGAAACAATGAGAGTGACTGGGGCGGTGCAGAGCTTAACCAGGGAGATGAGTCTGGCATCCAGGGTGGTGACTCTCTTAAGGACAGATAAAGGCTCAAGGGGGATATTCAGCTGGGCAGCGAGCTCATCCTGAATGAAGTTGTCGTCCACACCAGAGTCAATAAAGACACTGAGAGGGAAAGAGTCCCCTTCCCAGAGGAGGCAGGAGGGAACCAGGAGTCGAGCCGGAGACGTGGGGACGGGTGGGGGTTAGACTCACCAGGGCGTTCCCTCTCACTGGTGACTCCTTCTCTTTTGACGTTAGAGGGCAGATTGCCAGAAAGTGGCCTGTCTGGCCACAGTAGATGCAGAGGCACTGGTTGACACAACGCAGTCTCTCGCTGGGTAGAAGGCGAGTGCGATCCAGCTGCATGGGCTCCTCAGGGGAAGGGTTGGAGGAAAGGGAAACCATTGCAGGTAGGGGAGGCGCGGGGAGTGCCAGTAAGCCAGAGGCGAGGACGGGAGGACGGAGACTAGGGGAAAGAGACTGGCTCCTCTCCCTCTGCCTCTCCCTAAGCCTGTTGTCTAAACGAATGGCCAAGGAAATTATCGACTCCAGGGAGTCGGGCTCATCCCGGGAAGCCAGCTCATCCTTAAGTTGTTTGGATGGTTGACTGAGAAAAACCCCTTTTAGTTCACATTCCCCCCACCCGGTCTCTGCTGCTAGTATTCTAAGGTTAATAGAAAAATCGGCAACCAATCTATTACCATGGGAGAGAGTTAACAGCCTCTTAACCACTTCCTGTCCCTGCTGGGGGTGGTCAAAGATCCTGCAAAGCTCACTAGAGAAACTGGAAAAAGTGGACAAAATAGGAGACCGCTGCTCCCACAAAGCTGTAACCCAGTCTGTGGCTCTACCCTGCAGTAGATTGATGCAGGAAGCAATTTGATCTGGGAGCTATCAGAGGGGTAACTAAGGGGCTGCTGACAAAAAAAACAGGGAGCACCAGAGAACAAACTTATTAGTCCCCCCAGTCTCACCACAAAAGGGCTCAGGGGCTGGGATGAAGGGCTCCATAAACTGGCTGCCAGAAGGAGGAGGCTGAAGAGGGGCCATACTCACAGGTGGTGGCTCTGGAGTGGTGTTGTTCTCAGGGGGGACAGTTGACTGGAGAGGTTGGAGACCTGATGAGTGAGGGCTTGGAGGGATTCTAGGACTCCCTTTAACATAGCCTCTTCTCTACATCAGATAAAACAAGAATGCAACAATTTGCAAACAACCAGTTTTTCAATGATGAAATAAAGTCTCTTCTTTAATTTTAACTAATCTGTGTTTTCAGAGTCAAAGTACAAAATATTCAGTGGGTCTTGAAAGATGATTCACAATGGCCAAAAATACTGGCACAAGGCACTTTTGGTATTACAAAAAGGCTGGCACTCAATGAGTTAAGGTTAATGATAGTGGGCTTGTCTAATTCACAATATTAAGCATATAACTGACTTTAAAGTGATGCAGAGGGTTTGACAGAGTGTAAGTATATGACCAGTTGGAATGTGTTGGCTAAAGTGAAAAGAACTGCCTCCTGTTGCTTTATAATGCCTGGGCTAAACTGTAAAATGCAAAGCCACCAGCTACAAAAGACACAACAGTGACTTGTCGACACCACTTAAGGTGAGGCATGTTCTGAGAAAATGAATTGTGCCTAAAACCACAGAAGCACTATTTATGCCTGAGCAGCAGCCCACTTCACAGTCTTTTGGTAATTTTTTTGTGAGAGCTCCTCTGATGATGCCCTGAGGCTGGCAGAAATAATAATTCTTCATCAGAGTATTTGTTATGCGGTAAGTTTTCTTGGCTTTGAGTTTCCAAAGCTTAAATTTCTAGGTTGGAAAAATGGAGATGGAACTGACAAGGAGCAAACAAAGAGCGGAAGAGAAAGGAAAACGAATGAGGTAAAATGAGGACGGAGAAGAGGTAAAAACATTAGAGGAATGGCATGAGGGCTCCATTTTTGAAGAGCCCAAATGCACGACTTTTGAGACATGTTCTGGGTGCAACCAAAGTCCTTTTGGTTTATTTTGAGAACAAAGGCAGGTTTGAATGCAAGTTGTTCCAGCAGGGAGATGGAGAGTCATGCGTGTCACCGGGCTGGTGGGGACACACGCCAAGGGAGACCCTGCTCTGAACTGCTCTCTTTTTTTTTTTTTTTTCTTTTTTCACTTTGTCTGCATTGTTCTCATTGTTCAACACCACAAAAGAGTGTCGACCTTTTATGAGATTATGCATATTTTAGTCTTGCAGCAAAAGCTATTAATATTTGGTGCGTGTATGTGACCATCACCGGCCCTCCCTGGAATCTAATCTTACTTTATTTATTGGAATTTCCTGTTATAAGCCAGAGAGGGACGTGCTACACCTGGGTGATAAGAGGGGAAAATAAATGACAGACAGGGAGATAAGACAAAACAAAAAGGGAAGTTTACAGACAGGCAGTGCTATTGGAATAAAAAAACGTGTAAGCTACTGTGTCATTCCTAACACCTTCATCGCAACACCCAACAGTATTGAACACCAGAGTAGTGGAGAACCTAACCGTATAGAGTAGGCTACCGAGAACACAAATGAAAGAAGTATGTGGAGAAAATATGACCTTAGTGAGAAGTCGGACGAATGATTTGGCACATACTAGCAGTTCACATCAGTACTCATCAATGTGACTCGGGAGGAGTTAATAAGGTCTGGATAAAACATGCATGTGTGTAGAACACCGAAGCCCAGAGTGTCTACCATGACCCCTCATGGCCAGATCGGCCAGGTGTCCACAACAACCTGGGGAAGTGGGAGCATCGACGATGCCAAACCCAGAGAGCCACCCGGGCCACCGAGAACCACGCAGATCCAACGACCAGGAGGAGACAGAAACCACCACCTCCCAGGAGGCCAGGACAGGTCCAAGGGGCCAGCGACACGAGGGCCCACCCACCCCCAACCACCCCACCATCCACCCCCATCCCCAACCCCCCAAAACCCAGCTGCCGTGGCACCGTCACCGAGGCCACAGCATCAGGGGGCCCACCATAGCTGCAAGGGGACCCCCCAGGCCCCCAACCTCCCCCCCTCGCAGCCCCGAGATTCGAGGGGGCAGGGTCCCACCAGAATGGCCATTAATTTAATTTAGTGATCCCAACCTATTTATGGGCTTCCCCGGTTCCAGACGAGGAAGCCTATCAACCAAAACGTGGTTAGTGCTACCCTGTGTGTAATGTGGTGCATTAAAAGTTGGAAGGGCAGGAGAGGCTGCAGGGGAAGAACAGAGGGCTGCAGGATAAGGGTACCTGCAGCCAACCCTAATCCGAATCCCTGCCACCCCAAACCCCCAAAAGCGTGAGTTTGTTTACTGTATTAAATTTGATGAGCAGGGGGGGGGCATGTGGGTGGGAGAGGGGGAGACTACAGTGCCCTGGAGCACTGCAATTCACGCCACCAAATCTCCCACCGTCCTCACCCCCACCTGTCTTCAAAGCCCTATGTGTTGAGTCCCTATATGTGCCTAAATGTGACTATGTATAGTGAGGTGCAAGATATGTGAAGTGCACATTAAGAGGCAGTCTGGTGTGGACCCGGCCCATGGGAACAGAGCCGCGAGGGGAGTAGAAGAGATGGGCATAGCTCCTGAAGCACTGGGCCCCCAGGATCAAGAGGCCAGGGGCCAGGGAGATCCCACACAAACCAGCAGGCCCCACCAACACCATGACCCTGAAAGCTGCAGCCTCAGAGCAGAGCCCCAGCAGCCATGCAGAATTAGAGATGCAGCGACCAACCAGCACAGCCGAAAAGGATCGATACGCACTCCACCAGCCGGGAGCCAGATGCGCAAGCCAGCGCTGTCCGGCAAACAATCCCCCTACCGGCGGACCCAGATTGCTCCTCCCCAAGCCCCGGGATGCCCCCTTGTGTGCGAGGGGAGGCCCCCCCCGACCCACCGTAACACTGATCCGCCCCACCAACCCCCCAGCAGGAGGAGACAAGCTCCGCTGGGAACGGAGCAAGCCCCCATCCGGCTTGGCCCCATCACAGCCCAGGAACGTGTCGGACCCGGATCGAGGATCGAGCAAGCTGAGCTTGGAACTCCAGTGGTGATATGCAGGCCCAGGCGATTGCCTGAGCACGTGCGGGCCAGAGCACCCACAGAGAGAGTGAATATTTTCTGGAACAGCTCAAATTTATGAGGGGGGTCGGCATATGCTAACAGACAAGAGCAGACTATGAATTTATATTAAGAGCTCTAATAAATAGAGATTTTTCTTCTGCCAAAAAATGTAGGACAATGTTTTTAAAAAAAAAAAAAAAAAAGGAAACAAGAATAGACTATAGATTTATATTGAGAGCTCTAATAAATGGAGACCATTTTTCTGTAAAAGATGTCAGTTGGTTCTTTCGGGAAGCAGATATTTTCTCAAGTGAGATATGCTCAAAGAGGAGGTTTAGCCAATGGGTAATGTTAATTGCTCTCTTATCCTTCCAATTAACCAAGATGGTCTTCTTAGCGATGGCGAGAGCTACAAGTGTGGGTTGGAGGTGAATGACTGGTACTGTCGCTGTAGTAAAATCGCCAATTAAGCATAAGTTTGGAGATTGTGGGATCCTGCAGTTCAAAATAGAAGAGAGTTTCTGTGTTACTGTTGCCCAGAATTGAAATACAGGAAAACATAGCCACAGTGCATGAAAATAAGTATCAGTAGTTTTTTGAGTGCATTGGGTGCACAAGTCAGATTGTGAGAAACCCATTTTATACATTTTATACCGCGTTACGTGTGCTCTGTGGAGAACCTTAAATTGGATCAGTTGTAGGTTAGTATTTTTTGTCATGCTAAATGTGTTTCCACAGATCTGAGTCCAAAAATCATGGTCTAAGGGCATGGATAAGTCTTTCTCCCATTTTGGGATTGGTAAATGTATAGAGTCTGTCTTTGAGAGGAAACTATACATTTTTGAGAGGTTTTTCTTATTTTTGGGCAACAATTTGGTGATGTATTTGATAAATTCAGGTGGCTGTAAATCAGGTGGCTGAGAGGTGGACTGAAGTGTTGGGATTGTCTTTGTAATTGTTTTCTTTACCTGCAGGTATTGGAGAAAATTTCCATTCCTTATTCCAAAGGTTTGGAATAAGTCTGTGTATGTCATAAATATGTTATCTTGGAGGAGGTGATGGAGATGGGTGACCCCCTTCTCTGCCCATGTACTGAGATCGAGAGGGGTTTTATTGTTTACAAAGTCTGGGTTGTACCAGATTGGTGAGAGTATACTGGGTTGAAGTGGTGAACCTGTGATTTCAAGGGCTCTCCACCATGCAGACAGTGTGGAGGCGATCAAGGGATTCTTGAAGCAGGAATGATTTTTAAGAATAGAGGTGATAAAGGGTAGATCAGCGAGTTTAATATGGTTGCAGTCTAACTGTTCTAGTTCCATCCAGGAGTTATATTCTTCCTGTGGATGGATCCACTTGATAAGGTATTGTAACTGATTAGCTAGGTAGTAATGCAGAAAACTGGGAGCCTCCAGTCCACCTTCAGACTTATTCTTCTGGAGAGTAGCCAGGCTGATTGTAGCCTTTTTGTTCTTTAAGTAGAATTTACCGATAGCTGAATCTAATGTTTGGAACCATTTTGTTGTGGGTTTAAATGGGATCAAGGAGAAGAGATAGTTGATTTGGGGTAATATTTTCATCTTGACAGTAGCTATTCGTCCCAACAGTGAGATAGGAAGGTTATTCCAACGGCTCAGATCACCACACACTTTGTCCACAAGTGGTGTGAAGTTCAAGTGGACGAGATCTGAGAGGAAATATTTATGCCCAGATATCTAATGTTGCCTGTAGGGAAAGAGTAATGAGTGTTTTGGATTGCAGGATTCCATGAGCTCTCTGTTAAAGGCAGTATAATTGATTTTGACCAGTTGATGGACTAATCTGATAGGCGTGAGAAGGTTGTGATGAGTTTACATACTTCCTTCATTGATGTTTTTGGTTTTTCTAAATAAAGTAAAATGTCATCCGTGTATAGATTAATTTTGTGTTCAGACTTCAGAGAGCAGATACCTTTGATACTGTTGTTCTGACGTACCGCTGCAGCCAATGGTTCGATAAAAATTGCAAACAGTAAGGGAGAGAGTGGACATCCTTGTCTAGTTCCCCTTTGGAAAGTGAAGCTTTGTGAAGTGATCCCATCAGTCGTGACAGTAGCTTTAGGTGAGTTGTACAGAGTTGAAACCCACTGGATAAATGAGTCACCGAAACCAAATTTATGAAGTACAGAGAAGAGAAAGGACCAGTTAAGAAAGAAGAAGAAGAAGACTTACTTTATTGATCCCTCAATGGGGAAATTACATTTTTTTCACTCTGTTAATATTTCTCAGTTGCACATCACACAGAAGTTATGAAACACACATGCACATGCATTAGAGGAGAGGTGTCAGAGTGAGGGGGCTGCCCCTTATCCAGGCGCCCCGAGCAGTTGGGGGTTCGGTGCCTTGCTCAAGGGCACCTCGGCAGTGCCCAGGAGGAGGAGCTGGCACCTCTCCAGCTACCAGTCCACTCTCCACATTTTGGTCCAACCTGGACTTGAACTGGCGACCCACCGATTCCCAGCCCAAGTCACTACAGACTGAGCTACTGCCGCCCCAAAACCTTGTCAAAGGCTTTTTCTGCATCAAGTGATATAACGATCGCTTCTCTATTGCAGCGCTGTGTCAAATTGATCAGATTTAGAAGCCTTCTAAAGTTGTTAGTGGAGTGTCGGCCTTTAATAAATCCTGTTTGATCGTTGTGAATTATAGCCGGGATAATTTTCTCCAACCTGGAAGCGAGTGCTTTAGATATAATTTTGATGTCAGAGTTGATTAGCGACAGAGGTCGATAGCTAGCAGGCTGCGTGGGGTCTTTATCTGGTTTCAATAATAACTTTATTGCAGCTGTGTTCATGTGAGCGCTTATATAGCCTTTATTTTTAATCTCCATAACTGTTCTGAAAAAGGGGTGCTAGCATTAGCCAGAAATGTTTGAGAAATTCAGCAGGGAAACCATCCGACCAGGTGCTTTGCCCGCTGACATACTATCTAATGCACATTGTAATTCACTGATAGTCATTGGAGCATCTAAGATGTCTCTGCATTCAGATGTTAGTTCAGGCAGCTTTAGATTGTTGAGAAATGTGTGAATATCATCTTTGTTGGGGTTAACTGTTGCTGAATATAGCTTGTGGTAATAGCTATAAAACATCTGATTGATTTCTTGAGGTGAGTGAGTATATTTGCCAGTAGGATCCTGTATTGCTGTTATAAAAGATTTTTCTCTGTTGCGTTGTACTAAATTCGCAAGAAATTTGCCTGATTTGTTACTATGCTCGAAATCATTGTATCGCAGTTGTTGTAGTAAAAAATCTGTTTTCTTTGATAAAATGTCATCGAGGCATAACTTTGCATTGTGTAACTCAGATTGTAATTGTTCGCTTGGATTTAATGCATAATCCTGCGAAAGTTGTTTAATTTTTTCCTCAATGTCTGTCTCTATTTGTTGTTCCTTTCTTTTCTTGTATGAAGAGTACGACATTATTTTACCTCTAATTACGGCCTTCCAGGTTTCCCAAAGTAAAGAAGGAGATGAATCTGGAAAGTCATTATTTTCTAGAAAGTCTGCCCACTCTCTCCTTACCATTTGATCAAATTCAGGATCTTTAAGTAGAGATATGTTGACGCGCCAAGTCTGAGGAGGTTTACAGTAAGTGTCAGTTTGCAGACTGAGGGATATAGGTGCATGGTCACTGATGATGATTGGGTGAATTCTAGTGGTAATTTTGTGTGTGATGGAGTTATTTGAAAGAAAAAAGTCAATTCTTGAAAATGACTTGTGTACTGCAGAAAAGAAAGTATATTCCCTTTTTGTTGGGTTTTTGAGTCTCCAGACATCATCTAGTCCAAAATCTTTCATATAGTCCCGTATGGTTAGGACTGATTGTAATTGTTTCGTCTGCATTGGCATGTTCGATCGGTCTACAGAGGGATTTAAGACTATGTTAAAGTCACCTCCAATAATAGTAGTTGAGTTAGCATTTAAGTCTGATAAATGAAAGAAAACTGTATGAAAGAAGGCTGGATCATCACTATTGGGAGCATACAGATTGGCAATTGTGTATTGTTTATCAAAAATCGTTGCTTGAATAATAATGTATCTGCCCTCTGGGTCTGTTATCAAACAGTTTAAGGTAAACGGGACTCTCTTGTGGATTAGAATAGAGACTCCTCTTTGTCTACTGTTATAACAAGATGAAAATATAATATTATAATTTGAATCTGTAAGAGATTTCTCTTCTGATTGTAGTAGATGTAGTAGTAGTGTCTCTTGCAAAAGAAGAATATCTGCTTTTAGCTTAGAGACATAGTCCAGGATTTTAATTCTTTTTGTCTGTGAGCGTATGCCATGTACATTCCAGGAAACTAAGTTTAACTTAGACATAAGAAGAGACGATGTTCGGACACTGAGTTAGTGATAGTGTAATGTAAATAAAATGTTGTGGTTTGTGAGCTGTGAATGTCAGGATGGTGGGGTGTAAGGTGTTGCTTAAAGACCATGTAGGTGTTAGGGACAGATGTATACAATGAGTCATGGTATACATCATAAAAAGGCACCATAAAGCCTGTGAAACTAACAACAAACACATTGTGACACAGAGAGTCATGACAAACAGAGAGGGTACACAGGGTGAGAGGGGGGTAGGAGGAGTGAGTGTGAGAGAGAGGGAGAGGGGTACATGGAAATTTAACACAGAGAGGGGGAGAAAAAAGAATAAAAGAAGGAAGGGGATCCCTAGTGGGGGGTGACATTTGGTAAAGGTAAACATTTGAAACTTGTGAGATGTGATTGCTTTCTCTATATAGTTTAAACTAACGAGAAATATATTTAGAAATCTGAGCCATTTGTTTTTGTGGTTACTTATCTTTTCCTTAGAAGAGCCAGGGGGTGATGGAGGATTCCCTGTACACCTGGCCATCTATGTAGAGTTTGTCCACCACAAGTGCAGTCCGCTTGCCTCGCTGTCTGTGTTCTTTCAGAATAGGAAACAGGACTTTGCGCCTCTCATTAATTTCCCGTGGAAACTGGTCATTCATCCCGAATGGTTTCCCTTTCAGTTCCCGTCCTTTGCTCTTGACGAGTTCTTTTTGTTTAAAGTGCTCGAATTTAGCGATGATAGGACGGTGGCGGTCTCCTCTTCGGGGTCCAAGCCAGTGAACGCGGTGGAAAGTGATGTTATTCACAGTCTCTTTCGGGATTTTAAGAGCCGAAGCCATGAAGTTTTTAACTAGGGACTCTGGGTCATCCGGTGTAGATTCTGGAATCCCTGAGAAGATCAGGTTGTCCCGCATGCTCCTCGTCTGTATGTCAAGGACGGGTTCCTTCAGAGATTTATTCTCTTTTTTAAGGATATTTACCTCTGACGTGACGGCTGTCAGCGTGGAGCGGAGCTCGGTGTTGTCCCTCTGCAGGTCGGATATCTGCTGGTGAGTAAACTCCAGGCTAGCCTTCAGGTCCTTAATCTCATCATGGAGCATCTTAAGTATGTCGAGCTTTTTATTGATCGAATCGAGGACGCTTATCTGGACATCCGTGGTCTCAAGGTCCTGTGTGTCAGTAGAGGAGTCTGTTTTCTTCCTCTTGTTTGGGTTGTCCCGGCGAGTTTCGGTGTTGGAGTCTTCCATGGCGCACCGAAAGAAATAGTCGTCCATGAAATTTTCAAGATCCTCCACCTTGAGTGAAGCTATGTACAGCGTTGTCGGTCTAACTTAATTGGTCTGCTTAAAGCACGAAATAAGTTGGCAAAGACGTTATTTTGCTAAATCTTAGTCTAGCAGCTGGGGGCCGCCATGTTGAATCTTGCAAATCTCACAGACTCTCGCGATCTCACGGCATCTCACCTCCTCACCTGTACCATGTGTATACTGTGTCCAAATTAACAGCCCCAGTGAGTAACACTGTACTGTCCAACCTCTGAACTGCTCTCAACTATAAAAGGGGATAAAACCACTCACCAAAATGTTGAGGGGGAAGCATTTTAACCAAATACCTGAGAAAATAAAGAAGCTAACTTGAAGGCTATAAACTTAAATCTCTCACAAAGGAGGCTACAAGAAGTAAGGAGAAAGCTAAGGGGAAAACTAAAGGCGCTAGTGTCAGGCACACTAGGGTGAACAAGCTAATCTAAACAGGCTATGAAACATATCTAACAAAAGAAACACCAACTCATACACGATGAGGAGGGACTGAACTAAGCTACAAAAGTTAAAAAACAAATCACTCACTCTACCCTAGAGGAGGCAGACTAAACAACTAGGGTCTACTCACACAGAGGATCAACTAGGAAATACAGGAACCAAACTGAAACCAAAACCAGGCACTACGGCTATAAAACTTTCAAACAAAAAGCACTGGAAGATCAGGGAAGCTGGAACACAGGGTACTGGAACCAGCACTCGAGACAGACGAAGGGACATGTCAAAAGACATGACAAGACACTGAAGCCTGGTCAAGCAAAGGGGGCATGTCTAGATGAAGCCTGCCTCGAGGCTTGTATCATTTGTCACAGTATCACGTGACAAAAGGCAAACAAAGCCCCATTTTCTGATATCACATGATTGCCTCATTATGTGATGCGATTCGTTTACAAAGCTGCAGAAAATATATGATCCGAGGTGACTCTGAAGATCGTGCCGTGCAGAAGAGAAGAGAGGAGAGAAGAGCTGAACTATAGAACTCCCAAAAAGAAGAAGGACATCTACAGTTTGGGAGCATTTTGACCTGATTTCTCCCAAGAAGGTAAAATATAATGTACAACTGCTGAGATTGATCACATAGAAGATAGATAAAATAGATGAGGAACATAAAACAGATAAAATCAATAATATGAATTAAATAGATAAGATGCATGTGTTACATGTTGATACAAAGATAATGTTACCAAGAAATACATATGCCTGAACATAATAATTTAATAATAGTTTTTTTAAGGTGAAGTGTCGGCTGTGCATGAGAGAACTGTCAAACAGCAACAACACCAACCACACACTTGCTGAGGCGTTATTGTGCATTTCATGAGAATGAACAGCCATCTTCTCTTTAAATGCTATATTCTTGAAATACAACAGCCTGTACTATGCTGACATAATTTTGGTTCTGTGTAGGTACCAGGAAACATGATGTAGATGAAACCCTGGTTAATGTGATCATAAAAGATTCACAACCACTCTCATTGGTAGAGGACGAGGGATTTAGGAACCTCATCCGTGTCCTTGATCCAAATTACACTTTCCCATCATGTTTGAGTTGCATATCAATCATGCTGGTGGAATTCCTATGGTGTATCTATCATGCACCTTTGTTTTCTTTTACAGGCTGTTAGCAGAGTAATTTTTCGCAGTGTTTACGTGACATAACCACAGCACACGTACTTGCTCTTCAGTGTGAACCAACATCATCATGGGCACACAGATTTATTAGTTACACCTGCAGATCATCAATTCGGCAGTCACATGATCAGATTACGAAAAAAAAAGCATTTCATGTGCCAAACAAACATCTCAAACTTCATCAGTTTCAGTTTAGTAGCAGGCTTGCTTAGTATGTCTGCAACCATATCGTTGGTTGGACAGTACTTCAGGTTGATCTTCTCACCTTCTAACAGAGACCTAACAAAGTGGTATTTAACATCCACATACTTACAACGTTGTCAATGTACATGATTTTTGGCTAAGGCTATAGCGCCTTGATTGTCTTCATAGACGTTGCATTTGTAGTTTTGTCCATCAAACCGTTCCAACGGCTATTGTAGGTATAGGCACTCTTGCATAGTCACAGCTAATGCCATGTACTCAGCCTTACAGGTGGACAATGCGACTGTAGGCTGTCGTTTAGTTTTCCATGAGACTAATGGGCCATTTCTGTTCAAGCTAATGCAGTACCCTGTTGTACTCTTTCGATCACAAATGTCAGCGGCCCAGTTAGCATCACTTTAAGCACGTATTAGGTTATCATCTCTGTATTTTCTAAAAAAGAGTTTTTTGTTTTGGGTCCCTTTTAAATACCTTGAAACATGCTTGACAATTATCCACTGCTCCATAGTTGGTTTTGGTGATATACTGAGAGAGTTTGCTCACTACAAATCTTTAATCTGGCCTTGTACACGTTGCCAGGTAGATTAAGCTACCGACTGCATTCCTGTATTTTGTGACATCATCCATTTCTTCTGCATCCTCACTGTAGTCAAGTTTTTGTTCACAGATTGTAGATCTCTGTTTTACAGTCTAACAAAGGAAATATCTCCAGTATTTTCTGTACATACTCGCATTGTGACATCTTAATGCAATCCCCACTTTGTTCAAAGTCAGTACCAAGAAAATGTGTCAGTTTACCAAGATCATTCTAAACTTGGACTTCAACATTTCCTTTACACATTTCAAGACATAATTCTCACTGGCGGCAACAATCATCTACCCATATGATAATGTGCACTTTTTCTGCCATTAACTTTGCTATAAACACAATGGTCTGCTGGGTTTTGCACAAACTGTATTTCACACAAATAGTCATGCAACATTTTGTTCAAATTGCGCCCTGATTGTTTCAGACCATACAGGGAGTTTTCCATTTAACACACTAGTTTACTATATCCATTAGTTTTAACTTCATAGTCCTCTGGCTGTTCAATATAGATCTCACACTTGATTGGTGCATGTAAATAAGCAGTCTTTACATCCATCTGGTGGACAATCAGATCATTCTGTGCTGCTTTCTGCAGCACCCTGATACTGGTCATGCCGGCTGTAGGAGAGAACGTTTCATCATAGTTCACACCTCCCTTGTGACTATACCCTTTGGCAACAGACTATATCTCGCCTTGTACATATCTGTTCCATCATTGTTCTTTTTCATTGCAAAGACCCATTTACCCCCCACAACATCTTTGCGCTCAAAGAGTGGTCAGGGTAAAAGTTGCATTTTCCTCTCATGACTGTATTTCCCCATCCATAGCATTAACCCATTTTTCAGCATTTACTGAATTTACAGCTGTTTGATATGTCTGAGGCACATTACACGTCAGTCTGCAGCAGTAGTCAACACTGGACACGCCATCTTCAAAATCACAAATATAGTCACCATAATAATATGGCTTTCTCCTCTCTCTGTCAGGATAGCATCTCCCTGTAGGGTCTTCTTTCTCTTCTTTTTCTATTTTAATTGCGCCAGTGTCACACTCCACTGTGTCATTTTCAATGACCACGTCTTGGTCTGCTGCCATCTGGGGGCCAAAAGGAGGGGATTTTACTGATTACCTCTTACTTTGGACTACAAGTCAAGTCAAGTCAAGTCAACTTTATTTGTATAGCCCAATATCACAAATTATGAATTTGCTTCATTGGGCTTTACAATCTGTACAGGATATGACACCCTCTGTCCTTTACAATGACCCTCGCATCGACTAAGGAAAAACTCCCCAAAAAAAACCTTTTAACAGGGAAAAAGAAACGGAAGAAACCTCAGGAAGAGCAACAGAGGAGGGATCCCTCTTCCAGGATGGACAGACGTGCAATAGATGCCATGTGTACAGGATAACAACAATGAAAACACATTAACACTAACATACAAAATTGTATGGAAATGTCCAACTCAATATAACAACAGCTAATATACAGTGTGTATATATAGGAATTGTATGAGAGTGTCCAAGGGGATGAAGAGCATCATCAAGCTTATCAGCAAAGGATGAGAAGCATGTCGCCCCTCTCCACCATGCCAACCAGAAGAAGCCTGGGCAGCACATCTTCCACTCCACCACACCAAACAGGAGAAACCTCCGCAGGATGACCTCATCACCACCACGTCACTCAGAACCAGAAGATGAAGCCTGACTGGTCTGCACAAACCACTACTCCACCAGGTAGACTGGATCCATGGATACCTGTGAGATGAGAACGCACAGGACTACGAGGCACAAAACTAATCTGCAGCATGTGTTAAAGGGAGGAAGAGTAAACACATCCTCTTCTCCACTACTCTAACAGATACAACCTGAGCAGCATCGCCTCTTCTCCATCTCACCACCATCAGGACAGACGAAGCCTGGATGACATCACCTCCTTCTCAAACAAGTAGCCTCAGCTCACAGACACCTGGGAGCTGGGAGCACAGGAGCTCCGGGGAAGAAGATGAGTTAGTGAAATGACTTAATGGAGGCATCCAAATGAAGAAGAAGAGAAGCTCAGTGTGTCAGAGGAAGTCCCCCAGCAGTCTAGACCTATAGCAGCATACTAAGGATTGATCCAAGGCAGCCTGAGTCAACCTTGGATCAGTCCTAACTATAAGCACTATCAAAAGGAAAGTCTTAAGCCTACTCTTGAATAAGGGGATGGTGTCTGCCTCCCAGGACTGAAAGAGGGAGTTTGTTCCACAGAAGAGGAGCTTGATAACTGAAAGCTCTAGCTCCCATTCTACTTTTATAAACCCTAGGAACCGCTAATAGTCCTGCATTCTGAGAGCGTAGAGTTCTAGCAGGATTATAAGGCACTATTAGCTCTTTAAGATAAGATGGTGCCTGACCATTAAGTGCCTTGTAGGTGAGGAGGAGGATTTTAAATTCTATTCTAGATTTTACAGGGAGCCAGTGCAGAGAGGCTAACACCGGAGAAATATGGTCTCTTTTTCCTGGTTCTGGTCAGAACACGTGCTGCAGCGTTCTGGACCAGCTGGAGAGTCCTGATAGACTTATTAGGGCAGCCTGATAATAACGAGTTACAATAGTCCAGCCTGGAAGTTACAAATGCATGGACTAATTTTTCTGCATCGTTTTGGGAGAGAATATGCCTTATTTTTTGCAATGTTACGCAGATGAAAAAAAGCTGTTCTAGCTGTTTGTTTCATGTGGACGTTGAAGGACATATCTTGGTCCAAAAATTACCCCTAGATTCCTTACAGTGGTGTTCGAGGCTGGTACAAAGCCACCTAGAGTAAATAAGTCATTAGATAGGTTATTTCTGAGATTTTCAGGGCCAATTAGAATAACCTCAGTTTTATCTGAATTTAACAACAAGAAATTGTCGCCATCCAAGTTTTTATATCCTGAAGACATGTTTGGAGTTTAGCTAACTGGCTGGATTCGTCTGACTTAAATGACAAATATAGCTGAGTATCATCTGCATAACAGTGAAAGTTTATGGAGTGTTTCCTGATAACATTGCCTAAAGGAAGCATATATAAAGTAAATAGAATAGGCCCAAGCACAGAACCTTGAGGAACTCCATAACTGACTATGTACTGCATGGAGGACTCATCATTAATGTGAACAAACTGTGATCGATCCGATAAGTAGGATTTGAACCAGCTTAAAGCAGTTCCTCTGATGCCAGTTAAATGTTCTAATCTCTGCAACAGGATATGGTGGTCAATAGTATCAAAAGCAGCGCTAAGATCTAACAAGACAAGTACTGAGACGAGTCCATGGTCTGACGCAATTAGCAGGTCATTAGTAATTTTCACCAGAGCGGTCTCGGTGCTATGATATTTTCTAAATCCTGACTGAAAGTCCTCAAATAGATTATTGTTCTGGAGGAAGTCACACAGCTGACTGCACACTGCTTTCTCAAGGATCTTAGAGAGAAAAGGAAGGTTGGATATTGGTCTATAGTTGGCTAAAACCTCTGGATCAAGACCGGGCTTCTTCAGAAGAGGTTTGATTACGGCTACTTTAAATGACTGAGGTATATAGCCTGACAGCAAAGATAAGTTGATCATGTTTAATAAAGAGGTGCTCAGTAACGGTAAAGCTTCTTTAAGCAGTGAAGTTGGAATGGGATCTAAGAGACAAGTAGAAGGCTTAGATGAGGAAATCAATGAAGTCAGTTTGTGGAGGTCTATGGGAGAAAGGCAGTCCAAGTATACATCAAGTTCTTCAATGAGTCCTATGCTTCCTATGTTTAAAGACAAAGCAGTTTCAGTCAAAGGCACAGTGTGACTGATTTTCTCCCTAATAGTTATAATCCTCTCATTAAAGAAGCTCATGAAGTCACTACTACTGAGGGTTGTGGGAACAGATGGTTCAATAGAGCTGTGGCTCTCTGTCAGCCTGGCTACAGTGCTGAAAAGAAACCTGGGGTTGTTTTTATTTTCCTCTATTAATGATGAATAATAAGCTGCTCTGGCCTTACGGAGAGCCTTCCTATAAGCTTTCAAACTATCATGCCAGTCCAGGCGAGACGCTTGCAGACCGGTTAAACGCCACTTCCTTTCAAATCTTCTTGCTGCTTGCTTTAAACTGCGGGTGTGAGGGTTATACCATGGAGCCAGCTTTCTATGCTTTACTATCTTCTTTTTTAGAGGAGCAACAGAGTCTAGAGATGCTCGCAGAGAGTTCAGCACTATCTACCAAATTATCCAATTTGAGTAGGACTGAAGTCTGAGCCCTCAAGTATATTGATATTAGGTATTGAATTAAAAGCTAATGGAATTATATCCTTAAACTTGGCTACAGCACTTTCAGATAAACATCTAGTGTACATGGATTTACCTGATGGAGTGTAGTCCAGAAGAAAAAAATTCAAAGGTTAACAAGTAATGGTCTGATAGGAAGGAATTCTGCTGGTGGACTGATAAATGTTCTACTTCAATGCCCAGTAGGGTCAGGACCAGGTCGAAAGTGTATGGTTAAATCAGTGAGTTGGTTCCTGAACATTCTGACAGAAGCCAATTGAATCTAACAGCGAGATAAAAGCAGTACCAAGGCTGTCACCACAACGTCCACATGAATATTAAAGTCACCTACAATAATTACTTTATCAGTTCTCAGGACTAAAGTTGATAAAAACTCAGAGAACTCAGATATAAATTCAGAATGTGGACCTGGAGCACGGTACACTATAACAAATAAAACTGGTTTCTCTGTTTTCCATTTAAGATGAGAAAGACTAAGAACCAGGCTTTCAAAAGACTTATAATTTAATTTAGGTTTAGAGTTTGATCGATAGACTAGAATCAAAAATGGCTGCAACTCCTCCTCCACGACCTGTATCTCTAGGAATATGAGTATTAATATGACTAGGAGGAGTGGATTCATTCAGGCTGACATAATCATCCTTACACAACCAGGTTTCAGTAAGACAAAATAAATCAACCTGGTTATCTGATATTAATTCATTTACTAGTAGAGCTTTAGATGATAATGACCTGATATTTAAAAGTCCACATTTAATTCTCCTGTCCTGATTAACTATTTCAGCAGTGGATTTAATTTTATTAAGTTATTTTGTTCAACTCCCTTTGTTTACTATGGATTTAACTGATTTCAGTGGTCGTGGGACAGACACCATTTCTATGGGGTTCTGGGTGGGTGACTGCTCTAATGGAAGCACAGAGAAGTGTGTTAAACTACAACTCTGTCTCCTGGTCTCAACCCTGGGTTGTCATGGGTTAGGTTGACTAATAAACTTGGCCATGTTTCTAGAAATGAGAGCTGCTCCTTCCAAAGTAGGATGGATGCAGTCTCTCCTCATCAGACCAGGTTTTCCCCAGAAACTGCTCCAATTATCGATGAAGCCCACATCATTAACTGGACACCACCTCGACAGCCAGCAGTGGAAGGATGACATGCGACTAAACATGTCATCAGAGGCCAAGCTAGGGAGGGGACCAGAGAAAACTACGGAGTCCGACATTGTTTTAGCATAAGCACACACCGATTCCACATTAATTTTTGTGACCTCCGATTGGCGTAACCGGGTGTCATTACCGCCAGCGTGAATAACAATAGTCCCATATTTACGCTTATCCTTAGCCAGCAGTTTCAAATAGGATTCAACGTCGCCCGCTCTGGCCCCCGGAATGCATTTGACTATGGTTGCCGGTGTCGCTAATTTCAATGCGTTCAAGAATAGAGCTTGCCAATAACCAGGGTTGGCTTCTCAGCGGTGTGTCGCTGAGTGGGGAAAACTTGTTAGAAACGTGAAGGGGTCGGGTGGTGAGCCGTGGGCTGTTTAAAACTACGCTTCCTTCGGGACAGTCACCCACCTCCCGGCTGCTCGGGAGTTGCCGAGGCGGCTAGCAGGAGCTACGCTAGGTCGGCTCGCACCCGCAGGGGCTGGCTAGCTACGGAGGCATAACTAGGACTTTGGATGGTGCGGAGCTGGGCTTCTAACTCGCTAAGCCTCGCCTCCAAAACCGCGAACATGCTACACTTGTTACACGTACCATTATCACTAAAGGAGGCAGAGGAATAACTGAGCATGAGACACACTGAGCAAGAGAAAGCAGGAGAAGGAAGAGGAGAAGCCATGGCTATACGCTAAGATAGCTGCTAAGCTAGGCTATGGAAGCTAGTTGTTAGCCGAAAAAAGCCGCTGGAAAACACCAACGAGTGACAGGGAAAGTCTAGGGAAGTTTTAGAGTGCTTGATAGGATTAGTACACTACAAATGTACGGCGGGACGTTAACCACTGTGGATTAAGACAGTAACAAAACTATTTTTGTGGCAGAGCAGCTCAGAGTGCTGTAGGAAACAACAGAGTAGTGGCTGAGAGCGGAAATGATGCAATACGCTTACCGTATAGGAGGAGGGACAGACAGGATGAGTCCAAGCTCATCATCCTCAGCATTCAGTGCTTCATTATTTACTCTAGATCAGTGTTTCCCAACCCTGGTCCTCAGGGCACACTATCCTGCATGTTTTAGATGTAACCCTGCTCCAGCACACCTGATTCAAATCAGTGGGTCATTATCAGGCTTCAGCAGAGCTTGATGACTCATTGATCATTTGAATCAGGTGTGCTGGAGCAGGGTTACATCTAAAACATGCAGGATAGTGTGCCCTGAGGACCAGGGTTGGGAAACACTGCTCTAGATGTAAACTCCACAAGCCTGTGTTTTTGTATTTTTCTGTTTCTGGGATAATAAACCATATAGGCTGGACTATTCTTGTCATATCCAACAAAAATGTCTCTCGCACATCTAGAGTCCAGCTTACCTTTTGGATGTTTGTAAACATAACACCCTTGTCCAAACGTCTGCATTCTACCAATATTGGGCTGTCTGCCTGTTAACATATAGCAAGGGGTCTATTTAGTGCAGTTGTTAAAACACCTATTCCTTACCACGGCCGCGGTCTGGACAGCGTAGGTCTCCAGTTGTGCTTAGCAGTACCATTTTGGTGTGGAGAATAGGGGAATGAGGTCTCATGTCTAATACCACTCCTGCTCATTAATACCTGAAACTCTTTACCTGTGTACTCTGTCCCATTGTCAGATCTCATGCATTTTATTTTGCCATAGGGAGCCACATCTGCAATAAACCTTTCAGTAGCTTGGTCTGTGTCATTTTTATTTCTCAAAAAACAAAAAAATAGCACTAGTCCATAGGCTAGCACATACCTGCGCTGTGTATGAGATACTGGATCCATGGGAACGGCTAAGTCCTTAGCCCTTATATCTGGCCTTCTGTTCTAAGTTTGAACAAACTTCCCTTGAATGCAGACTTCACAATATGGGATAGATTTTTTTTCTCTCTTCCTTTAATGTCCATCCCATCAACAACATTTCTTAGTTTCATTATATCAGCACTGCATGTCCCAAGATTTCATACCAACTCTGCAAATCAAGGCTTTTCTTACATTGATCATCACAGTCATTTTCTGATGTGTGCAGATAGTATAGTTTGTTGTGTACATGTATGGGGAATTTGGTACCGTCTTTATGGAGCAGAATATTCTTCTTCTCACTGAAAATCACTGTGGCTCCACTGGAAGTGGCAGCTTTCACTGAGAAGATGTCCTGAGGATATGTTGGGATGTACAGGGCGCTCCTCAGCGTTGTTCGGAAACGCCGTCCCCTGCTGTCGAGTAGCCACACCTCCGCGTCTCCTCTGCACTTGGCCACTCCTTTACACCTGGAGCCGTCAGCCAGCTCCACACAATGCGTCACCGCCTGGAAACTGCTGTCAAACTCCTTAAACTTAAAGATGTCTGTGATGATGTGCGGCACCCACATCAACCATCAAAACTCTCCTCTTGACATCTGGCACTCGCACCTCCACGTCACATATCCGGAATGCGTGTTCTTTGTCCCACATCTTCTCGGACGCTTTCCGTGCATTATCCCGCTGTTTCTTCCGCCTACAGCTTATATATGTACACATATACAGTCATGGAAAAAATTATTAGACCACCCTTGTTTTCTTCAATTTCTTGTTCATTCTAATATCTGGTACCACTAAACGTATAATACAATGAACACAACAAAAAATGCAGCTGGTCACATAATACTTTATGTCCTATTTGACATTCTTAAGCTTAATTGATTCCCAGGGTATATAAGAGGCCATTTCATGTCACAAGCAGCACTGCACATGCAAAGGCCTAGAGTGGTTTCCTGCTTACATTCAAGCCGTAGCACAACTCAGAAGTTGTCAGCTCTCACATAATGCCTAAAACAAAAGAATTATGTGAAGCAACAAAGGCAGCCATCTTGGCACTGCTGGAAATTGGCATGAGTGAGAGACAGGTAGCGAAAAAACTGAAGATCTCCAAGACAGCCGTTCATTACAACAAAAAAAAACAAGCTGAACATTGGCACTACCAAATTGCTACCTGGCCGTGGCAGGAAGCGTCTTTCTACCCCACGAGATGACCGTGCACTCATCCGTTCCTGTGTCAGGAATCGTCGTCCAGACCTCCAGGGACCTTAAAAATGAGTGGGCACTGTCGAGAAATGTGACTTGCTCGGCAAGGACAGTTGAAACCGACTTATTGAAGCTGGTTTGAAGTCACACAGAGCACATAAGAAGCCCTTCATCAATGAAAGGCAGAGGAAGGCCCGGTTACTCTTTGCTCGAGACCACAAGGATTGGACTGTTGATGATTGGGCTAAGGTTCTCTTCAGTGATGAATCCAATTTTGAATTGATGCCCACTCCAGCCAACTTACTGGTTAGGAGGAAGCCTGGAGAAGCTTACAACCCAGACTGTCTTGCCCCTACAGTAAAACATGGGGGTGGATCAGGCATGATCTGGGGTTGTTTCAGTCTGAGTGGAACAGGGCAAATGCAATTGTGTGAAGGCCGAATGAACCAGGTCAAGTACAGGACTACCCTTGAAAACAGTCTTCTTCCATCAAAACTCTTTCCTGCCTCGAATGACTGGATTTTCCAACAAGACAATGCCCCTTGCCACGCGGCAAGGTCAGTTAAAGCCTGGCTGGAGAACCACAACATTCGCACCATGCCTTGGCCTGCTCAATCACCAGATCTTAATCCAATTGAAAACCTGTGGAAAATCATCAAACTCAAAATGGAGAACCACAAGCCCAAAAACAAAGAAAATTTGTTTGAATTTGTCCAACAGGAATGGGCTGCTGTGACAGCAGAACAATGTCAGAAGCTGGTGGAGAGCATGCCAAGACGCATGGCTGCAGTCATCAAAAACAATGGTTATGCAATCAAGTATTAACTCTTGTGTGTATCATGTGTTTAAAGCAAACAGAAAAGAAAACATGGAATGCTTAAAAGTAGTGTTTTTGGCGGAACAATGCCATAGCTATTGATGTAAGAATTTAAGTAATTTTGGTTATTATCAAGAAAACCATGGAAAATGAATAATCCTTAGTTCTTAAATTAAACTCTCATGAGCTATTTTTGTTGTTATCATTATAATTGTCCAAACAAATGTACCTTTAGTTGAGCCAGGCATTAAAATTAACAAGAAATTGAAGAAAACAAGGGTGGTCTAATAATTTTTTTCCATGACTGTATGTACATATACACATACATACACACATATATATATATAAATATATATATATATATATATATATATATATATACACATGTATATATATATATATATATATATATATACATGTGTATATATATATATATATATATATATATATATACAGTGTATATATGTATACAATGTGTATATACATATATATACACACGTGTATATACATATATATATATATATATATACAGTGTGTATACATATATATATATATATATATATATATATATATATATATATATATATATATATATATATATATATATATAGATTTATATGTATACACATACATACATATGTATACACATACATACGTATATGTATACACGTATATATATATATATATATATATATATATACATACACATATGTATATATAAAACAACATACCAGCAGATGTCTGTATACTTAAATGAGCTGTTCAACAGGGCTTTGTCTGCTCAGGCTTTTGGTGCAGCATTTGGCCAGAAAGTTCGACACATTCGCGGGGGCTCATTTCGCCATCACTACTCGCAACAAACAAACCAATGACAAGACTATTTAAACATGAGGTAAGGGGACACAGGTGGAAACAATCAGGGTGGGCTTTCACAATCACAAACACACGAAAACACAGGGGCAGGAAGCAAAGTGATCTGAAACGAGAGGGAGACAGAGTTACTTTCAAAATAAAACAGGAAGAGACAAGGCAACATGCAGGTACAAGACAAAAATGGTAAACATAACCTAAACAGACAGACAGCATCTAATGGGGTGGACGGATGAAAATAATCAGACTAATAAAAGGAAATCTCATAGGAGAACAACATATTTAAATTGCTCTTTGTGTTTTATTGTGCAACAGCATATCCCAACATCTCTTCAGGATAAATGACGTTCATGGAAATAATGGACAAAATTTTGTCTATAAAAGTGGAGTAAAGACTGCTGTAAAATGTCCGTTGACAATTGGTTTTCATGTTTGCTGATTAACTTAGTGCATCAAATTAGTTTTCAGTTTGATAAGTGGTGTCCTTTCACCAGCCTTTCTTCAGCTGGCGCAGTAATTTGCACTCTGAAACCCCGAAAAACATAAAGAGGAAAAAAAAAAAAAAAATAGACCTTGCCACATTCTTATTTATCATTCTTATTTCATCCTTTAGTCCAATGTTGGTGCCAAATTTGAATAAACCCACACAATGTGTTCCTGAGATATCAGAATCAGAATAAGTTTAATGCCAAGTAAGTTTCCATATAGAGTACAAGGAATTGGTATCATGGTGCATTACATGTAACATAAAAACATAGCACAGATATGAGAACATAGGAGATGATAATGTGACTATGAATAAAGGGTGCAAAAACTCAAGACACAATGCATCCTAGTAATGTATGTCAACAGCTGACAAAAAGGTTCTGCAGCCTGTTATTAACACACATCTGCCTGCCCTGAGAGACATTTTGGGTCTTAAAGCCTGCACCTCAAGATGAACAGCTCCTACATCAAGGCCATCACCCGATTTCCTTGTAGACACCAGTACACTGACAATGGAAACATTTTAATTCTACCTACCTATCATAAGGGAAATGTGGTGCATGATACATAAGCCGTAATAATAAGATTAGAACTGACAGCATCTACTCAGCGTGGATGCTATAAATAGTGAAGCATCCACACTGGAGACTTTTTTTTACTGTGTTGCAGCTTTGCACTCCAAATATTTTTTTAGCCTCAGGGATATTAAACATCCACTCTAAAGATTTTTTTTTTTTTGCCCCTGTAGGGAAAATGACATTTTGGTTACATATTTCTTTAGGCTACTGGTTTTAAGTAATGCATTCACATTTCTTTGGATGTACACTATAACCCTATATTTGACAGTTTGAAACGTGAATCAACATTGATGCAAATGTACACAAATAGGTAAACAGCCAATCACATGGACACAACACAATGCATTGTGTTCAGAATGGAAGAAAGGGGATTTAAGTGACTTTTTCCATGCACAACCATTTCTAGTGTTTACAGAGAATGGTCTTAAAAAGAGAAAATATCCAGTGAGCAACAGTTGTGTGGATGCCTTGTTGATGTGAGAGGTCACAGGAGAATGGGACAACTGGTTTGAAATGATAGAAAGGCAACAGTAACTCGAATTACCACTCACTACAACCAAGGAATGCAGAATACCATCTCTGAAAGCACAAAAGGTCAAACCTTGAAGAAGATGGGTTCCAGCGGCAGAAGACCACATTGGGTGCCTGTGATGGCTACAGCAACACAGTAATCAGCAGGGTTAAGTACCACACACTCAATTGGTTAATTGGTTTATGGATTAGTTTTATGTGCGGTCAGTCACATTCAAAGCATTTCATTTACACATCAAATTAGATTTAAATATTTAGTTTGTTAGATAAATTACTTCTGTTTAACTTTACATTGTTTCAATGGGTGCACACGTTTCCACATTGTAAAGTTTACTGTTTGTATATTAATTATGGTTTCCTTCTTTGAGTTACCATGCTGGTGGAGCTCCTTCCTGGCTCAGCAAAAGGTCTGAGTGAGGATGGAGGACCTTTAAATATAGTGGCCTGCCCATTGGGCCATACCATTAGGTGTGATGTCAGAGGGGAATTTAGAGTATTTGGAGTTTGTTTTGTATTAGTTGTAATTGATGTCTATTTTCATGTGCCAAGCGATGAGGTGGCAACTTGTCCAGGGTGTACCATGCCTTCCGCCCTAAGACAGTTGGGATAGGCTCCAGTCCCCCCGCGACCCTATGAGGATAAGGGGTAGATAATGGATGGATGGATTGATGGATGTCCATTTTCCCCTGTTGCCATATTTGGTTTGGCCAAACCACTGTAAATGTCCCCTTGTGTTTCATTATGTGAGGTTCGTTTGTTAAAACTATTTTGCAGTTTGAATTTTGAGTCTATTTTTGTTGCGTTGATCTCTTTTATGGGTCTATACCTTGGTTTTCTTATTTATTTAACTTTTTTGGGTAAAATAAAACCCTCATTTTAAAAATTACTCCTGTTTCACAATTGCATTACTGCTTGGTCCATGACAGTGCTACTCCTGTCAGCTAAGAACAGGAACAACTCACACAGGCTCACCAAAATAGAACACAATAGAAGATGGAAAAATGTTGCCTGGTTTCACAGGTCTCTATATCAGCTGCAACGTTCAGATGGCAGGGTCAGAATTTGGCTTAGATAACATGAAAGCATGGATCCATCCTGCCTGTGTCACCCCTAATTTCCACTGGATGCGAAACAACGCAGACACCAGGAGTGCGTTTCCCAAAACGTTCCTTGCTAACTTCGTTAGGTACTTCCTAAGTTCGAATGATGGATCAACGATCCATCAACCAAGTGTTTCCCAACAGCATCGTCCGAACAAAGCAACTTCCAACTTGCATGTCCAATGCATCGTTGAATGACACACGTTTCCCAAAAGCTTAGTTGGAATAATGCATCGTGAGTTGCATCGCAAAGTTGTGTCGTTCAAACGAATACCATGGAGCTGTCATTGAAGGTTCATTCAGGTGACATCATGTCTTCTTCCTCTTTTTGGAGCTTGAAATGTAAGGATTTGGCACCTTGTGATGCATGATCCCCCCTACAGCATGAATGAAGGATGTCACTTTAGCTTTCACCTCACAGTTGAGGTGGAAGTTATGTTTTAAAATCAAATGTTTGTGTAGCCCCAGAAGTTTCAGATTACAACTTTGATAGCCTACTATTAAATAACTGTATTAGATAGATAGACAGATAGCTAGATAGATACTTTATGCATCTCACAGAGAAATCCACAATTCCAGCAGCTTGAAAAATGGAAACACATAGGGACATGCAGGGTTCAGGACAGGCTTGGACTGGGACAAGAATTCGGCCCTGGACTTTTTGGTCTAGATTGGCCCACTACATTCCAAGTGCAGATACTGTGGCAACTGGGGCTGGGTATTGTTCAAATTTTTTTTTGATACAATGCCAATTTTGCTGCCTTTGTTACAATACCAGTTCTTGAACGATACTTTTTTCGATACCTCGATAAGTTATTTTTGTGTAATTTAGGCTTTAATCACAACCATCATATTAATCAATATATTAATGTAATTATTATTATTAACGATTATGTAACTCCATCGCACACTAGAATTCACCCAATCATCATCAGTGACCATGCACCTATATCCCTCAGTCTACAAATTGACACTTACTGTAAACCTCCTCAGACTTCAACATATCTCTACTTAAAGACCCAGAATTTGATCAAATAGTAAGGAGAGAGTGGGCAGACCTTCTGAAAAATAATGACTCTCTTTACTCTGGGAAACCTGGAAGGCTGTAATTACAGGTAAAATAATATCATACTTTCATACTCTCTCAAGAAAAGAAAGGAACAACAAACAGAGACAGATATTGAAGAAAAAACTAAAGAATTTACGCAGGATTATGCATTAAATCCAAATGAGATCTGAGTTACTTATTTATAATTAATCCAGGAAGGCCGACTCATAAATCAACACGTAAAACATCTTTGAAAACATCAAAACTTATTGAATAACACTTTTGAAAAGATGTTCCCTGCGGTATTCCCACACTCAAGTAGTCACCGTGACCTATATTGGAAAAAAATCTACAAATAAATGGTGAACAAGAAAACAAACTCAGTGTCACATCAGAACCGTAGATCACTGAACACAGTGAATACAGAGTATCCAGAATGACTGGCAAATGTAGATCTCAAGGCTAGCAACAATGACAGCCAAATAAATGGCAAGATAACATGACTGCTAAATAGCGTCAGGGCTGACTCCCTTAATGTTCTGCTCAATGAAATTCAAGGCCAGTGTCGGATCCTCAAACCTGTGGGTTTGCCCGCTGGGCAGAGTGATGCGTAGCGTTGCTGGGTACAGAAGACCAAACTTGACGTTCGGGCAGGAATGAAGCTCCTTCTTCACTGTAGCAAAGGCGGCCTGCTTCTTCGCTACCGCTGGGGTGAAGTCGTGGTAAATCGAGATCTTCCTGCCCATGTAGGAAAGCGGGGAAGCTTCTCCGGCTCGGCGTAGAATTTGGGTCCGAACTTGAAATAGGTTTACCCGAATGACGAGTGGATGAGGGGGCTTGCCGTCTTTGGGCCTGGAGCGTAGGGTACGATGGGCCCGGTCCAGCACGGGTTTATTGTCAAGGCCGAGTACGTCTTGTAGGAGCTGTGCAGTGAACTCGGTGGGACGGGGACCCTTTGTGCCCTCAGGCAGGCCCACTAGGCGAACATTGTTCCACCTTGAACAACCCTCTAGGTCCTCGCATTTCTTTGTCAGAGAGTCAACAGTGGCGGTTAGCTTACTAACGTTAGCTCGGAGATCGGATAGCTCCGTGTCGTGAGCGTTAGCTGAGCGCTCAAGGTCCGCAATCGATTTGCCGTATGAAGCAAGTTTGTTCTCAAAGGGCTCCAAAGCTGCCACAATCTCTCTTTTAACTGCTACTGAGATGGTGGTTTCAAACTTACTGAGGATGTCCGAGCGCATTTCGTCCATCGTCTCTCGCATGTTCAGCAACAGGGTAGCATTGGCATCAGCATTGGCATTAGCATCTGCCTGATCTGGGGATTGTGGCTCAGGTGATAGCCGATGCTTGCTGCGGCCCGTTTTAGTAGTGTCGCTTTTCCCTTGGTTAGCCAACATAACAGTCTGAGAGCGGTGTCCAGCGGTGCCCCCAGACATGCCCCGTCCATAGGGGCATCCCAGAGCTCGTGGAGGGCGGTCTGGGTTCACCAGTTGGGGGATCATTTGCCAGGTGTGGTGGTGGCTGCGTTTGTTTATTTGTTTGGGGGATAATGCATTTGAGTATTGGTTGCTGGTATGGGTGGCAGCAGTGAGGTGGCGCATCTCTATAGTTGGCGCATTGCTGCCCGGCACTGGGCGCCTCCTCTATGGGTGCCAGGCTCTTCACGTTTGTGCGGGATGTCGGCCGCGTTGGCGGCTCATCATTAAAGGTGATTGGACGAGGGGGGTCAAGAACATGCATGGGTGGGACTCCTGGGCTTCTGTATCATATCATTGGGCCGGGTCAGGTATTTTTTAGATAGACAAGCCACTGGCATCTGTATGAACGTGATGTGTGAAGACGTAGCAGAAAAAAAACAAAAAACTGGCTGCCACTGGCAGCCCATCTTTGAACGGCCCACCGGGAAAACTTTCGGTACTCCCAATGGCCAATCCACCCATGGTTTAGGAGGATAAAAAATAAAATAAGATATAAAATACCAAAATATATATGATAATAGATACATCACAGAAATGCAAAGTGCAGATTATGATAAAATAAAATCTGAGAGATCACACCACTAAGAATTGGTGATCAGCTGGTCTGCTGGCTTCAACATCGGAGACACCAGACACTGGAGACAACAGAAAGCAACACTTCACTTCATCAAGCTAACCTGTGGATGATATTAGATGATAATATCAGCTCGTCAAAGGACTCTGGACTCTTTAGACCCTTCGGGTTCCGGAGAGAAGTTTCCACTTTTCTTCTGGGCTATTGGGTCTGGAGCTGTGCATGTTAGCTCGCTGGTTAGCCGCTCCTCTCCTGGCGATCGACTTCACCAAGGTAAGCTGCAAACTGTCTCGTGGGTGGTCGATTTGACTGGCTGTAGGCACTGGTTGTGGCTTGCTCCTGTTGCTCTGTTGATTAGTGTCCCAAAACTGTATGCCGGGTAACCCAGGGAGGTTTGTGTGCTTCACTGCATGACTGACTGCGGGTGGATGTATGTGTCTGATGAGGAGGCTGCTCTTGTGAGTCGATTTTGTGTGTGGAGCGCAGCATGGTTTTGTTTTTTGTTTTTTCTTTTCACTTGATTAAGACCAACAATAATAGTTGTAGTGAACGCTGTCGCTGGAGCCCTCTTCCGGATTCGGGTTCGCTTATGCTGCTCGGCGCTGTGATTGGTTACCTCGTCATCGTCATCTGACGTTTCAGTCGGCGAGCTGCAGTTAGGGATTCCCCCAACAGATTTACGGGGGAGGAGGTGGAGGACATAAAACAGTCACTTAACTTTATGTCTGGTGAAATTTCAAACATTGCCAAAAATCAGAAGCTGCGACTGGACATGATGGGTCAGATCAAGGAACTGCAAAAAAAAAATGCAGATAAAGATAAAAAAGACTGCAGAATTGGAGTCCCGGATGGCCGAGCTGGAACAGTATACTCGCATGAATGACCTGATTATCAGCGGACTGGAGACCAGACCCAGGTCATATGCGAGGGCTGTTGCCACAGGGAATGGGGAGCCCACTGAGGCTGACTTGGACTCAATAGAGCATCAGGTTATCACCTTCCTAGACAGTAAAGGAATATCTGTGAACAGCAGTGATATTGAGGCCTGTCATCCTCGCTTTAGGAAAAATAAAAGTGAAAAACCTGATATAATAATTTGATTTTTGAACAGAAAACAAAAAACTGCCGTGCTCCGGCAGGGGAGAAAGTTGAAGGGAACCAATGTGTACATCAACAAACATCTGACAAACAAAAACTCTGATATTGGGGGCGGCAGTAGCTCAGTCTGTAGTGACTTGGGCTGGGAATCGGAGGGTCGCCATTTCAAGTCCAGGTCGGACCAAAATGTGGAGAGTGGACTGGTAGCTGGAGAGGTGCCAGTTCCTCCTCCTGGGCACTGCCAAGGTGCCCTTGAGCAAGGCACCGAACCCCCAACTGCTCGGGGCGCCTGGATAAGGGGCAGCCCCCTCGCTCTGACACCTCTCCTCTAATGCATGTGCATGTGTTTGTTTCATGACTTGTGTGTGCAACTGAAAAATATATGTATATATACTAACAGAGTGAAAAAATGTAATTTCCCTCATTGAGGGATTAATAAAGGAATTCTTCTTCTTCTTCATATTGCAAGACAGGCTCGTTTGCTAAGGAAACAAAATAAAATCCAGTCAACATGGACAGCAAACTGTAAGGTGCTTATAAAACTCAAAGGAACGCCAGAGGACGCAAAGGTGCTGGTAATCAGAGACATTATTGAACTGGACAAATACCAGTAATGACAAGTCACTGCTTCCCTAGAGCAAATATGCTGAAGAGTCATCACTAAACTGGGTAATAACAGTAAGGATATTAAGATGGTTCTCGGAGAACATATGTACTCAAAACATGGACATTAATCATGCATGGGTTATACACAGATATTGACCCAGATAGGAATTTCTTTAGAAATGTGACTAGAGACTGTAACTATTACAGAGATAAACAATTCAAGGATAAATTCAGTATTAAACATAATATATCAATCATACACTTCAATAGCAGGAGTCTATATGCTAATTTCAACAATATCAAAGATTATCTAGATCAGCTCACTGAAACATTTAGCATCATAGCAATTTCGGAAACCTGGATTAACCTGGAAAAAGGAGCTGATTTCGAATTGGATGGTTATAATTCTAATTTTGTGAATAGAGCCACTAAAGGTGGGGGGGCGTAGCGCTATATATAGATAGAAGGCTAAAATAAAAATTGTTGAAAGTATGACGAATGCAATTGATGATGTATGTGAACGTATCACCATAGAAATTGACATGGGAAAAAAGAAGAATATCATGGTTAGTTGTATCTACAGAGCACCGAGCTCTAACATAGAAAAGTTTAAAGAAATAATCGAAGATATGGCTGCAAGCACCGAGCAGAAGGTCACTTTTATTTGTGGGGACTATAATATCGATTTTCTAAACCCAAATAAAGTGCCATTAATAGAAGAATTTCTTGATGCAATGCAGAGTAGGAGTTTATATCCCATTATTACGAAACCCAGTAGGATAACATCTCACTCAGCAACATTAATAGACAATATACTTACTAATAATTTAATAGATAATATAGAGAGTGGATTATTAATCAATGATATTAGTGACCATCTGCTGGTGTTTGGAATCTATGACTGTGATTTTAAAATGATTGAAAATAATAATAGAACTAAACAAAGGAGATTAAGAACGGAGGACACTTTAAATTAATTCAGAAGGGAATTGTTAGCACAAGATTGGAGAAATGTCTATGAAGCACTGGATGTAAACTCGGCTTATGATTCTTTCTTAGAGACTTTTCTATTGTTATACAATAGAAGCTGCCCAATACAACAATTCAGGGGAAATGTCAAAAGGTCCAACAAACCATGGATTACAATGGGGTTGTTGAATGCCTGTAAAAAAAAGAATACCCTGTACAGATAATTTATTAAACATAGAAATAAAGATATAGAAATAAAGTATAAAATATACAAAAACAAATTAAGTGATATTATTAGGAAATGTAAGAAAGATTACTATAATAAAGTATTAGAAAATAACAAAAGTAATATAAAGGGCACCTGGAACATCCATCCATCCATTATCTACCGCTTATCCTCATAGGGTCGTGGGGGGGCTGGAGCCTGTCCCAGCTGTCTTAGGGCGGAAGGCAGGGTACACCCTGGACAAGTCGCCACCTCATCGCAGGGCACATAGAGAATAACAACCACTCACACTCACATTCACACCTACGGTCAATTTAAATTAGCCAATTAACCTAATCCCCATGCATGTTTTTGGATGGTGGGAGGAAGCCGGAGTACCCGGAGAGAACCCACGCAGACACGGGGAGAACATGCAAACTCCACACAGAAAGGCCCCGGGCCCGGGATTCGAACCCGGTACCTTCTTGCTGTGAGGTGCAGCGGCACTACACCACCGTGCCACCCTGCACCTGGAACATATTAAATTCAATAAAAAAATAAAAAATAAAAAATAAAACAAAAATTGTTGACTTACCAAACAAATTTATTGAGGAGGGAAAGACAATCAGCAAAAAACGTAAGGTGGTGGAAGAATTCAATAAATTCTTTGTAAATGCTGGGCCTAAACTGGCCGAGGACATAATCCCGCCACAAGGGGGAGGTGTTTCACAGTATCTTGGCGAAAGCAATTCACACAATTTTTTTGAGAGATACGGATAAACAGGAAATCATTGATACTGTGAATAAGATTAAGAGTAAAACATCAACAGATTGGAATGGATTATGACCCTAATTAAAGCAGTAATTGTTGCCATCGCAGATTCTTTAGTGCATATTTGTAATCTTTCATTCCGACTGGGCTCTTTTCCATCAAAAATGAAAATAGCAAAGGTGATCCCGATTTTTAAAGCGGGTGAGAAAAACCTACTTACAAATTACAGGCCAGTTTCTTTGCTTTCCCAGTTTTCAAAAAAAAATTGGTGCAAGGATGGACAGCTTTATTGACAAACACACATTACTTATAGACTGTCAATATGGATTTAGGTCAAACCATTCAACATCACTGGCACTAGTGGATCTGGTTGAGGAACTGACAAGTACCTTGGATAACAGGAAGTTTGCTGTAGGAGTTTTCATAGATTTAAAGAAGGCATTTGATACAATCAACCATGAAATAGTGCTTCATAAACTGGAAAGGTATGGGACCAGAGGGGTAGGACTAAAATGGTTAAAATGTTATGTAGCGCAAAGGCAACATTTTGTGCAATTGGGGGAATACAGGTCCACCCAGGCTAGTATTACCTGTGGTGTTCCGCAAGGGTCCATTTTAGGGCCAAAATGATTCATATTATACACAAATGATATAAACAATGCATCTCATATACTGAAAAAAGTCATCTTTGCAGATGACACAAATGTGTTTTGTGAGGGGGAGAACCTTCAACAATTGTTGAATGTTGTCTCTGTTGAACTCGACAAGTTGAAAGTGTGGTTTGACACAAATAAATTATCATTAAAAATAGCGAAAACAAAATTCATGGTTGTTGGAAAAAGTGTTATACCAAAAAATACATCGGTAGAATTAATGATTAATAATATTAGGTTAGAAAGGGTGTATGAAAATACTTTTCTAGGGGTAATAATAGACCATTAGTTTAGTTGGAAACCCCAAATTAGATACATCAGCTCCAAATTGGCAAAAAGTGTTGGGCTCGTATATAAAATAAAACATATTTTGAACCAGAAAACACTGTTTTTACTGTACTGCACACTTATTCTTCCCCACCTGACCTATTGTGTGGAGGTGTGGGGCAGTACTTACAAAACCACCCTACAGCCAATATGCAACATGCAAAAAAAAGTAATAAGACTAATCAGTAATGTAGGGTGTTATGAACATACTAATGATTTGTTCTTAAAGCTAAAAACATTAAAGTTTAAGGACCTGGTTAATTTAAAAACTGCTCTAATTGTGTACAGAGCCAGATATGAGTTACTGCCAGGTAATATTCAACAATGGTTCAAAGACAGAGATGGAGAATATAACCAAAGGGGAAAAAGAAACCTAAATCAACCAATGGTTCATTCAACACTTAAAAGCATGATCATATCTGTCTGTGGGGTGAAGCTGTGGAATACCTTACCTGAAAATATTAAAAAAAGTAAACATATTGCACAATTTAAAAAACAGTTTAAAATATACATACTAGAGAAATACGAAAATGGGTCATACTAACAAGTATAGGCACTATAATACTATTAAATTATGGTAACTTCATTATATCAGATAATGCTATATGATACCATTTTGTAACTATTGAAGGATATTATATTGTGCTATGTTTTATAATGTACTATACTATATTGTCATGGATTGTATTGTATCTAATTGTTTTATGTGATAGGCCAGCATATACAATAGTAAATAAAATCATATGAAGTTGAGTTGTGTTATATATTATGCTATACTACATTTCAGGGCATTATATTATGTTGTCTGATAGTATGGTGTAATATTAGATACTGAACTATGTTGTCTGGGTTACAGTAACAAACATGTATAACATGAAGATCATGTAGATATTGAAAATGAAATAAGGGGGTAGAGATAAATAAGCGTTAACTTCTATCTACTCCTTTTTTGAACACATAACACTTAAGTTTATGTTTGTTTTTCACTATGGATTGTAATTTCATTCTAAAGTTTCAAACTTAAGTATTTATTTGTGAAAATGTGATGTGATGAATCAATTTAATTTTGTATCGAAAAGAGGGATGTTGTGAATGTTTGCTTGTTCAAAAATAAACCTATCTATCTATCTATCTATCTAATGTAAGGTGCAAATTGTGATAAAATATGAAGGATCAATGCAAGGTGAAGATTATGATAAAATATGATAATAGATAATAATACAAGGTGCAATTTTTGATAAACTACGAGATTAAAACAAAAACAGAAATATAAATGTCTGACAGTGTGTAACATACAGTTACACATAAGGTTTTCAATTGAAAATAAGTAATCATTAAAGCAGTCCAACTGAATAAGGTAGTGACCAACAATGAACAAATGATGTTAAATCTTCAAAAATATTGTGAAACACAATTCATTAATCAATTACAATGTCAGAAATTTTACTAGGCTACATTTTATCTGCCAGCAAAAGTAAAAGATCTTTTTGCCCTCAGGAGGATTTGAACCTACGCCTAAGTGAATATCATATTGACGCATGTCAGGTCACATGCTCTAACCACTTTCCCTTCCCACTGCAAAGTGATGCAGAATCTGTGAGTATATAGAGGCTAGTGTATAATGTATATATTATTAAGTTATTGCTTCCAATGAATAAGGAACATGATCATATTGTCCAATATATTCCAAAGTTGCTAAAGATGTCACACTGGCTTAATGGAAATGAAGCTACGTGTCTGTCATTGACATGCTTTCTACAACAAATGCATCCAAGCACTCTCTGAATGCTTCCGAAACATCTGGAAACTATGTCGTTCGGACTATGCAAGTTCAAACTAATGTAGTTCAAACTTACGTAGTGCGAAGGAAGTTGGAGAATTTTGGGAATACGTGGTTTCATGCTAACTTCCGTCATTGTTTGGGAAACGCACCCCACATCTGCCTGCTACGGCTCTGCAGGATAGCTGAAAAGATCTCGCTGACAAATGATATCTTGCGAATTCACGTATTGTAGCGGAATATCAGTGAAAGAGAACCACACTGTGTCCACTGATTAGAAGGAAATCAATTACATGATCCGCCACAAATGGATTATTTTATCCATCCATCCATCCATCCATCCTCTTCCACTTATCCGGGATCGGGTCGCGGGGGCAGCAGCCTAAGCAGGGAAGCCCAGACTTCTCTCTCCCCGGCTACTTCGTCCGAACAAGATCCCAAGATACTTAAACTCATTCCCGACCCGGAGAGAGCATTCCACCCTTTTCCGACTGAGGACCATGACCTCAGATTTGGAGGTGCTAATTTTCATCCCAACCGCTTCACACTCGGTTTTGAACCCTCCAGTGAGAGTTGAAGATCACGGCCTGATGAAGCCAACAGAACCAAATCATCTGCAAAAAGCAGCGACGTGATACTGTCAGCTGTACCTCGAAATTCTGTCCATAAAAATTATGAACAGAATTGGTGACAAAGGGCAGCCTTGGCAGAGTCCAACCCTTACTGGAAATGAATTCGACCTACTGCCGGCAATGTGGACCAAACTCTGGCACCGGTCATAGAAGGAACCGCCTACACCAGGGGGTCCGGTACCGCATACTCCCGGATTACCCCCCACAGGACTCCCCAAGGTTGAACGCTTTCTCCAAGTCCATAAAGCACATGTAGACTGGTTGGGCGAACTCCCATGCACCCTCCAGGATCCAGAGATGGATAGTTGGAGTTGGAGTACACCCTCCGGTCCTCCTTCTTAAAAAGGGGAACTACCACCGCCGTCTGCCAATCCAAAGGCACTGTCCCCAATGTCCACGTGATGTTGCAGACACGTGTCAACCACGACAGTATCACAACATCCAGAGCCTTTAGGAACTCTGGGCGGATCTCATCCACCCCCGGGGCCCTGACACTGAGGAGCTTTTTAACCCTCCTCAACCCCAGAGATAGGAGAGCCCGCCTCAGAGTCCCCAGTCTCTGCTTCCTCACAGAACGGCGTGTCGGTGGAATTGAGGAGGTCTTCAAAGTATTCTCCCCAACGATTCACAGCATCCCGAGTCGAAGTTAGCATCCCCACTATACACAGTGTTGATGGTGCACTGCTTCTCCCTCCTGAGACGCCAGATGGTGGACCAGAATTTCATCGAAGCCGTTCAGAGGTAATTCTCCATGACCTCACCTAACTCCTCCCACGCCTGAGTTTTTGCCTCAGCGACCACCAAAGCTGCATTCTACTTGGCCAGCTGGTAATCGTCAGCTGCCTCCAGAGTCCTACAGGCCAGAAAGGCCCGATAGGACTCCTTCTTCAGTTTGACGGCATCCCTTACCGCAGGTGTCCACTGCCACCAGGCACCAACCACCTTACAGCCACAACTCGAATCAGCCACCTTAACAACTGAGGATTATTTTATTTTGAAAATAAACCGGTTGTTTTATTTCGTGTCTGTACATGACTTCCTGTCCCATATAATTTGCTCTGTGGTGAATTCATGTGCCGTGCTCCAACGGCCGACAAAAAGTGGACCATCTTTTAATGGTTACTTCCTGCAGGACAATTCTCCATGTCACAAAGCTCATCTCACACTGGTTTCTAGAACATGACAAAGAGTTCTCTTGACTCCCAAAGTTTCAGAGCTATCAAGTGCATTTCTTTATCAGTGAATAATGGCTCAGGCATGGAAAGCTTACCAATAAACTTTGAATGATTTAAAAATCTTTGTTGGCACAATTGGACACCTGAGGAAAAGACTGGAGTGTTACACTGCTGCATTCCATTTACCTTGGGAATTAACCTCAGTTTAGGTTAGCCATTGTTAGAGATACCAGTTTGCATTATGGTGATAGTTTGTGAATATAAAAACCACTGCAACATAATGGAAAGTTAAAATGAAAAGCACCCTATGACATTGTTAAGTCATCACATGCAACAGCAGAAGTGAACACTGCATGGGTAAAACAATGAACGTGGACCAGAGACTGAAAGAACAGATCAAACACACACACACTGTGAGTCTCTTTACACTACATTGCTCCACTCCTGGTGCTCATTCTCTCTTAATTATTGCCATATGGATGGATTTACATTTTAGCAAATGTCAGCATTGGTTCATTTTAATTTTTTTCTTAATTACTTCATACTTTCATAACATCCATTCATTTGTTTTTGTTTCTTTTTATTTTTTTATGAATAGTATACTTAAAAGTTTATCGTCAATGAATCATCCATTTATAAGATACCTGGTTATGTGCTTTTGTGTGTTTTTACACCTCTGTACTATACCTCAGTAACCTCAGATTGATTTGTGAATTCTGCCAACCTGCATGTCTTTCGACTGTGGGAAGAAAGGAGAACATGCAAGCTCCACACAATAAGGTCTCAATCTCAGATGGATTCATTCAAGCGCTTCTTGCTATAACTCCTTCAAATTGAGAATCTGATTGTTTTGTTCACTGTATATGATTATTTAATCCATATTTGGGATGTTTTGGCTAGTGGATCAGAAACAAAACAGCCAAAATCTGCCAATGATCAATTCCAAGTTAAATTGAAATTGTGTGATGTGATGTGTGTGATGCTTTAAAATAGTATTATGTTTAGCATTTAGTAACAGACCAAACATCCATCCATCCATCCATCCATTATCTACCGCTTATCCTCATAGGGTCGCGGGGGGGCTGGAGCCTATCCCAGCTGTCTTAGGGCGGAATGCAGGGTACACCCTGGACAAGTCGCCACCTCATCGCAGGGCACATAGAGACAGACAACCACTCACACTTACATTCACACCTATGGTCAATTTAAATTAGCCAATTAACCTAATCCCCATGCATGTTTTTGGATGGTGGGAGGAAGCCGGAGTACCCGAAGATTACCCACGCAGACACGGGGAGAACATGCAAACTCCACACAGAAAGGCCCGGGATTCTTAGACCAAACTTGAGAAATATAATCTTTACAGTGATAATGAAGTGAATGTGATCTGATGTGTGCATCTCCTCCTGTTTACAGCTCAGAGGCCTGCAGTAAAGAGTGGTGGTGTAATCATCATCTAGCATGGAACCTGCAGATGCGAATAAGCAAGCTTGCCTTTAACAGCATTTCAACTTCGCAGCAGCCCATCTGCGCTTTAGGCTACACTCACCACAAACTCGATCCACATCAGCTCTTTAGAGACTTCATTAGAGCAAAGAAAGACACCATTTGTGAAGACACAATGTATATTTGAGAGTTAATCAAGCTGCTTAATTTGCCTGGGGCCCATTACTCACTGTGGCATATTGTGTGGTCAAGAAGACAAACATAGCACGTCACAAATAGACACAATGCACCTTTAATCTTCCTAGGGCAGATGAAAACCAACAAACTACCTGCCAATCACATAAATTGCAGCATGGTTTTTCCATTAAAAGTTCAAGAAGTGTTGGCAAACAGCCTCAGAGCCCCTGTCTGCTAAACTGTAAACATAGAACTATTTAGCTTTGCAGACACTGCATGGCATAAAGCCATTTGACTTGTAAATTTAATCTAGCAGGCAACCAGTTCACAGCCGCAAATACAATTATGGTTCAAAAATATATTCACCTGTGGGTTGTCCCTCATAAATAATCACGGGCAAGAGCTAAAGTGATTAGCAGCGTGGAGGAGATGTGACGACACCATGCAGCGCTCGACCCCAGATGGGGATTTGTCATCATTTTCCAAGGTGTTCCATCAGGGGTTTGGAGGGAGAAATAAGAAGAACTAAACTTCCATTACATTTTCAGAAAATCTTCAAACATCATCAGACTGCTACTTCTGGCTATTATTCAGCTACCTGTCCCTCAGGTAATGCTGGGTTGTAGAGACAAAATGGGGGAAGGCACAAATGTTACGTTCACAGCTGTGATTGATTTCTGGCTGATGGAATTTAGGCCTGAGAATAAAGCTGCACATTGCACTGGAAATCATACATTCAGGATGGGAACAAACAACAATAGACAGTCAGAACTGCAGAAAAAAAAAAAAAACTTTGGCACCAGCCTGCCCTCCATTCAGGACCTGTACATGTCCAGAGTCAGGAAGCTGACAGGAAGCATCTCTGCAGATCCATCACACCCAAGACATAAGCTGTTCCGACTCCTCCCCTCTGGGAGGCGCTACAGAGCACTGTACTAAAATATATTTGATTGAAAATATCTCACTGACAAACACAAGCCTTGCTACTGTATATACTGTTCATATTACACTGTCATATTGTGATAATAATACTATATTTATTGCATGCATCATTTGCACTCAGACCACTCTTATTGCAGTATTAGATTTATAAACAGTAGGTAAGTTGAGCAACTATTTTATTATTTCTTTTCTTTGTGTGCTGCTGTCTGTTCCTTTTTGTGTTTTATGAAGGTACTGAGAGACTGCTGTGAAACTAAAAGGAAAAAGAAAATCAAATTCCTTGTACATGTACACATACCTGGCCAATAAAGCTGATTCAGATTCCGTCATAATATTTAAAAAAATATGTTTTAAAAACACCTCAAAAGGGAAGTTCTGTTTTTTACAAATTGGACATTGTTTCTTATTTCTGGGATAAAATACTGCCATTTACTCACCCATTTCACGTTGGAGTCATTTGGAGTATTTCTGCAGATATTTGGATTTGATGATATCCATTTAACAAGGGTGAAAGAGGCTCTGAAATGGAATTTGTGATGTTGTTACATATGCATGCATGCTTTGTTTTAGTTCAGATACTGTGAAATGACTCCAAAGTGATATGGGTGAGTAAATTTTTACACATTTTTAGCATCTAGGTCATTCCAGAGTACGATGGTGATTACAGCTGGTTACAGTCTTCCACATGTGTTGTCTGAAGCCCCAGTTTATTAGGCTTCCATGCACTTGGGACTTCTTAAATGAGACCAAACAAGGCTTCTTTGCTTTACCACATTTAAGTGTTTATTGGCTTCATCGACCAAAATTTGTATTCTATAGGATCCATTTTGTGCTTTTGTCTCTCTTTATTAGTCCCTCAATGAGGGAAATTTCAATTTACATTACACCAGTTATAAAACACACATGCACTAGAGGAGAGGTGTCAGTGTGAGGGGGCTGCCCCATATCCAGGCACCCCGACCAGTTGGGGGGTTCAGTGCCTTGCTCAACGGCACCTCGGCAGTGCCCAGGAGGAGGAACTGTCACCTCTCCAGCTACTAGTCCACTCTCCACACATGGTCCGACCTGGACTTGAACTGGCGACCCTCCGAATCCCAGCCCAAGTCACTACAGACTGAGTTACTGCCACCCCCCCAAAAAACAAAACATGCAGAACCTCATTTAAACAGATGTCTCCAATACGTTATCCAATCACTCTAAGTAAATCACCCACAAATTGCAGTTCAACACAAAATTTGACATGCAAAATTCTAGATTGTGCACGCAAATTAATACACACAATTTGGACTCTCAGTTGATTCGTCCATAAGAATCCTGGCTGCTGTAACTGAGATCTCAGTCTCTTTCTCTATCCCCCTTTGTACAGTGTTCATAACATAATGAAAATGGAATTATTCAATAATATGTAATAAGCTTTGGAAATAATGAAATTGAAAGATCACGCCTCAACAGCTACACTTTCTGTTCAGCGCTACCCAACAATCTTCAACTAAATGCATAATGGGAGGACAGAAATCTAAGCAGTGTGCATGCAAGCATGATTTGTTGATGAGTAGCTGTAATGTGATTAATGAACAGGCATAAGACTTTCCTTTTTGATAGTGCTTATAGTTAGGACTGATCCAAGGCTGACTCATGCTCCTTTGGTTCAGTCCTTAGTTATGCTGCTATAGGTCTAGACTGCCGGGGGACTTCCTCTGAAACACTGAGCTTCTCTTCTTCTTCATTTGGACGCCTGCATTAAGTCATTTTACTAACTCACCTTCTTCCCCAGAGTCCTTTTGCTTTTTTATTTGCCAGGTGTCTGCGAGCTGAGGCTATTCGGTGGTAAGGAAGTGGTGTCATCCAGGCCTCATCTATTTGAAGATATTGAGAAGAGGCGATGCTGCTCAGGTCATATCCATTAGACTAGTGGAGAAGAGAGTGTGTTTCCCTCCCTCCTTTTAACATGTTGCTAATTAGTTTTGTGCCTCGGAGTCCCTGTGCTTTCTCATCTCTGTTTTCCATTGGTTACTCCACCAATGGAAATGGTGGTTGGGCAACCCAGGCTTCATCTTTTGGTACTGTGTGATGTGGTAGTGACAAGGACATCTTGCTGAGGCTTCTTCTGATTGTTGTGGTGGAGAGGAGGAGATGCTGCCATGATCCATCTGTTTAGGGTGGTGGGGAGGATGTGTTCAGAATCCATGGCCACAGCTTCATCCCATTGGACACACCATCTATTCATCCATTTTTCTCTGCTTATAAGATAAGATAAGATAAACCTTTATTTGTCTCACAATGGAGAAATTTTCAGTTTACAGCAGCAAGACAGAACAGACTGCAAAGAAAATCAACACACACACAATAGAAAATATTAAGAAAAAATTATAAAAAAAGTAAGAAATTTAAACTTAACTGTATACAATACAGGATAATATATGCATACATCCATCAGTGTTTAAACCTATATATATCATATACATACATACATACATACACACAATATATGTGCACATCAATATATATATACATCCATATACATAGGCATAGGCATAATGACAGATGTAGCAGGTGAAAAAGTGGCTGTGCTGTTTAAGTGATTAAGAGTCCAGAGTTCAGACATGAAGGTTAAACAGTCTGACAGCAGCAGGCAGGAACGAGCAGCGGTACCTCTCCTTCCTACAGCGAGGGTGGAGCAGTCTCTGGCTGAAGGAGCTGCCCAGTGCTGTCAGAGTGCCCTGGAGGGGGTGGGAGGGTCTGTTCGGCATAGCTGTTAGCTTAGCTAGCATCCTCCTGTTGCCCACCTCCTCCAGAGTGTCTAGGGAGCAGCCCAGGACAGAGCTGGCCCTCCTGACCAGCCTGTCCAGTCTCTCTCTGTCCCGGGCTGAGATGCTGCCTGACCAGCAGACTACTCCATAGAAAATGGCTGAGGCCACCACAGAGTCGTAGAAGGTCTTACACTGAAAAAAAAATCCTTTGAATTTACTTAATTTTAATGTGTACATTGGTCCCACACAACCATTTTGTGTTTAGCTGACATGATTTGCTCTCTTCATCCTCGCTTGATTATTGCTTGTCACATCCAAATATTTAAATTGTATTAAGATTGTTTAAAGGAATCATGTTGATTCAACACATTTTTTTTATTTACTGCAACATCAATGTATTGTGTATGATTAAAGTTATTTAATCACCTCCAGAAAACATTTTTTTTAATTGTTAGTGCAAAATGATTTCTTAATGGTAATATAACACAATTGTATGATGTATCTGTTACTCAAATTAGGTCTGTAACTTTAACTTGATTTAATAAGTGTGTGTGCAAATACGAAATAATGTAAAAAAGAAAAATGCATCAACAAAAGCTGCAAAGAGCCAGTAGAGAGCCAAAATGTTCTTATTTAACTTTAACGACGATGGTATCTTACAAACGTTGAAGTGCAACACTGGGAAAAAATGTATGAATCATCAAATTTCCAGACTTCTTCAAATGGTGGTTTATTTTTCAGGGTCTATGCAAAATCTGAGTCAATTTAGCAGTTGACGTTTAGAGGTCTGTGAGGAAGGAGAGACAGAGCTCTTGACTGTGATTACTGAACTGTACTGTAGTCTAATTAATCACATTAAGCAAAATCCTTTTTCTAAATTTTTTGACAATTTTATTTAATTCCTTAACTTTTTCAGGCCCTGGAAAATAACTTAGTAAAATTCACTTTTCCAGGTTTTCCATGATCATATGAACCCTGTTATTCAAATAATGTGACTTTTTCAATATTATCTGATATTCTTAAAAAATTTCCATCAAAGTGATCAAGTAGGAGAACAAGAAAAGTGGAAGAAAGAAAGAAAGAAAAAAATAAACACTGATTCATGCACATACCTCATACTCCTGTACAAGGTTTGCTGGATCTTCACCCATGTATATGCAGATTCTTTTAATGACACACTCTTGTCCAGCATCTATATCATCACACTGGAAGAAGTTTTCTTGATTAGTGTCTTAAGTGATGATGAAATCATGAATTACAATGACAGACAAGTGACAAAGACAGAGAATGTAGACACACATGGGTACAGAGAGTGCTCCCTCCAACGCTGCAGTTTCTATCTCCAAACTCTCTCATGTCTCCAATGTTCCAGATTGATCCTGTTCATCCACCATTGATGTCCAGAGTCGTTTGTTTACGTGATCTGGCCACTCTACTGCCATCTACTGAGCTCTGAACCCGCCTGGTGTCAACCATGCCGACTGCAGAAAACCGGGCGGGTTCAAAGTTCAGTAGATGACAGGAGAGTGGCCAGATCACATAAACAAACGACTCCAGACATCAGTGGTGGATGAACAGGACAAACCTGGAACAATGGAGACATGAGAGAGTTTGGAGATAGAAACTGCAGCATTGGAGGGAGCGCTCTCTGGGCACTGGACACACTCTCGGTGCCCAGTGTTATCCTGTTTTATGGATATACGCTGCTTGACTTTCGATGTAAGTATCTCCCCCAGGACTTCTTCTAACATCCACATCGTACGGGTGAGTACATTGTCGCATTTACAAATAATGCCAGAAGTGCAAAAACACTTCTCCTTTAGAACAGACAGAAGGACACAAAAAGGACTTATGGCCTCCCTGTATACTCAACTTGATACGACCTTATGTGGCAACTAAAGCATTCTACAAATTCCCATTACTTTCCCACAATTCTAGAAATATTAATATTTACCAAAATAATGTCAAAATTCTTAGTAAAAGTTTTCATTACTGTGGTACATCTCTATCACTTACATCAACAATTTGTGCATTGATTGCTTTGAGTCTTTCTCTGAGCTGCCCCCCTCTTTTCTTGAAGAGCTTGGTCAGGCTATCCGAGTGCAGATCCAGCTGAGACAGAAACTTTGATTGAAGAGGGATGGTGGTAATTCACTTGAATTCAGTGTTGATCTGAAAACAAGCAAAAGGCACAAAGGATTGAGGTTTGAACAGGGAGAAAGCTACCATCACACATACAGCAGACAAGATCAGTCAAGGAAGGAAATAAAGCATCAGAAAATGTATTTACAGCAAAGCCCAGAGTAAAACCCACCATGAAATGTCATACCTCACTGATTTCAAAGAGGGCAGGCCACCTTGCCATGAAGCTCTCAACCATTGGCGCATCTCGCACAACTTCATGTCTCCTAAGTGCAAAAGTCTTCTCCATTTTCAGCTTTACAGCCTCTCTGTTGTTTCTCTTTTTTACATCTAAGAGCAGAGCTTTCCGCATGTCCTCCAGACTCTGCTGGGTTTCTGTTGATGGGTATGTTGGGCAAAAGTTTACCTCTGCCCTCTTTTTGCCTTTTTGATACCGAAAGTTGCACTGCGCCTCTCTGCTGGTTTGTTCTTTAAAGAGTTCTACTGTTACTTCGTGGCACCTCAGTTTCCTTAAGTGTGTGCGGTAGTTGGACAGTTTATACTTCAAACTGATTTTCCACCCACAACATCCAGTGGGGGAGCCTTTCTCTGTTAAACAAGCAGTGTCTTTATGAGACTCTGGGCCACCTGTTCCATTTCCTTGTCGGTTGCATACACTTTATACTGGACAATCTCCTGCACTAAACCTTCAAGGATGGTTGATTTTAACTTTGGGTCTGGTATCAGTGCAGTGCCATCATTTTGATAGGCTGAATTTGCCCGCTGAAGTTTTATTTCAGCATCATAAGAGAATCTTGGCACATGAAACACAGGGGGCCAAGACGATAGTGAGCATGTTGAGTCACTGGACAACAGTATATCAGTATCCACAGACGTGGAGTCACTCCCAGCAGAAGAATCTGATGCCTGGGTATCCAGAAGATCCAACATCTTATCATGCTGCATCATGGTGGGCCTTGACACATCAATTATTCTCAGAGTACCTTTGTTTTCTACTTCCGAGAGTGAGGTGAGGTTAAGGAACTCATTTCCGAACAAGGAATCCATGAACTGAAGTCGAAAATTGCCCTCAAGTCCACACTGTTTCTTGACTTCAACCATAATATCATCAACAGACTCAGGGAATCCATGAGGAAGAGTAAACCTCTGGGAGCTGCCATCAGTCAAGATGATCTTGAGAATCATAGGTGTCCCCATCCTCTGAGCTGTTTATTCTGCAGAAACAAAAAAATAACATGTCACAAATTAAAAAAAAAAAAAATTGTATCCAATGTTTTAACACTTAAATTACGAAATGCATCAGGTATATAGACTTTATGGAAAAATGTTTAATGGTATGATACAAAAATCATGGAGAAAATTAACAGAAGAAGACAACCTGCATGAGGGTAAATTAAATGTGATATTTTTAAAGACCTTTTAAGGATAAACTTTAACTACACTTTGGCCAGATTGTCTTTTTATCATCTTTTCCCAATACAAACCAGGACCTTTTCCCAGAGTATTTTCTGAGGTTTCTCTCTTCATCTTAGCATTAAGTGAGCTGGCTCAATTTCTAAGTGGGCAAGTACAAAAGAATACTTTGATCCAGCAGTAGACTTTTAACATCAGACATGCTACCTCTAGAGTGACTCTTGAATAATGTTGAAATACACTGAATAACTTCAAAGTAAAAGCTTGTGAATTAAACTTTTATACTTTTTAATGGCATTCATGACAACAAATTATGACCTTGTAAATAACAATTTAAGATTTATAATTACTTTTAAGGCAAATCTATGTTTAATTTACCACATGCCTTAAAATAAAAGTCTTTTTATGACTACAGGCATGTTGTGATCTCATGAATTCAGTTAAAACTTTTATGACTTAACAATTAAGACAGACTAAAATTAAGACATTTTCAGACTCTCTAATACTTCATTTACAAAAATGTTGCAAGCATACCTTTTATCTCAATGTGTCGTTTCAAAGTTACCATGCGGACTGATCCAATCTTGTAGTCAACAAGTGGATAAGTATCAAGGAGTTCACTGGGTGCCACAAGAGTGAGTGTTCTTGTGGGTGCTGGGGTGAGTTCAAAGGCTCTATAATGCTCTCTGTACCAACCACAGAGCTCTTTGACAATGTAGAATACAGTGTCATGTACAATGCAGATTTGGAAAATTTCACTGAATTCAGGCAATCCACCTACTACTCTATGGGCCAGCATCATTCCCTTCCTATAGGTTATGCCTTTAGTTGTCACACACTGTGCAAGGTGAACCTCAGGTATGTCCGGGAACTTTTGTCTTATTGCTTGTGCTATCTCCTCTTTTAGCAGGTCTACTGGTAGAGTGGATACAGTCGAGACCTCTAGGTCAGACTTACTCAAAGATGGAGAGGTCAGATGGTAAGCTATCATCATCTGATGCTTTGAGGCTAAAGACAAGGGCACATTCTTGAAGCAACTTCTATGTCTGATAACTTGCTTAAAAAAGCTATGCTTAGCCTCAAAGCAGATTGTCCACTGCCCAACAAGTGGCCCAAACAGCTTAATCATCTGGGGGTAGTGCTCCAAAAAATGATGTTTTGGTCGCAACTGGATGTCAGGGAACAACTCTTTGTATCTCTGTCTGTGTCTAGGATTTTACTTTCTAAAAAAGAGTGATTCATCTCTGTGCACAGGGGCAACAACAAGCTCTGTGATGTCTTTCAGATCAATGAGAATGAGCCATCAGGCTCATCTTCAGGTACAAGTGATCCAACCAAAAAAGGCAAAAACCGAAGCAAACTCCAGTTTTCGTGAGCATTTCCCCCTACTGTCTTTCTGAAGGAGAAATGTTGTGCCACAATGTGAGGTTTGTTTGTCCTGTCAGCCCATTTGTAATGTGAAAAACTGCCTAGATATGAGCACTGTCAAGCAAAGAGCCAGTTCCACTGGGATTATACCCTCAAAAACATCATGGACAAGATCAGGTGGATAGCCAAAGATGACGTGAAAGTGAGACAGATTTTTTTGTGAAGATGCACTCCTTTTTCACCCCACAACAAGCTGTACCTGTATCTTGAGCTTGTCTGACATGGGCCTGATGGAGCTCCTTTGTTCTCAGACTGAAAGCACCAGATGCAAGAGAATGCAGCTGAATATCACCTTTATTTCTTGTGCAAAATCTGCAATAAAATTCCACAGAAAAACTCTCCATAAATCCTGCGACACTATGTGCTCCCAAGTTGTCAGCCACTACACTGAGCACTGTACCCTTAACTGACTCACCCAACAACGGGACATAAACACCCTGCTCTTCTAGAGTTTTTAAGTCTTGGACAAGAGGCTCAAATATTTTATCAAAACCATAGGCTTTAACATCGTTTGTTTTGCATAAAACTGAGAGGTAGATTGAGGATAATGAGGAATGAGACCCTGGAGGCAAGTTAGCCAATACCCAATAAACAGCACAAAGCTTATGTGTCTTTTGAGAAGTGCCAAGGGGGTTGCATGTCTGAAAATCATCCACGTAAAGATTTAGGATGATCCTTGGCTTTTCTCCAGCAAGGAAACTATTCTCCTTATAAAGGAAACCATCAATTGAGGATCTGTACTGATGTGATACTCCACAATATGTGTCCTGTCTTTGGTGGCCCTCAACAACTTTATCAAGGATATCCCTTGTGCTTAACAGCTGCTGTAAGGATTTCAATATTGGGACATACTGGAAACTGTGTTTTTTTTTAAGATCAAGAATGTATTCAATTGGCTCCACAACACCAAAATTCTCTTTATAATGCTGCTTACGCAGATGGGTGGTACTCAGAGGGCCACCTTTCTCTATGGACCTTTGCACAGGATTATTTGAGCAAACTGCAGCAACGGTTTCTTGAATTATGGATTCATCAACTGGGAGATTTCTCTGATGAAAAATGTCACTGACAATATCACAAGATAACGGTATAGGTGCAGAGGGAATCAAATGATGTAGTTCCCCAAAAAACACATCTACAGCTGTGCTTGGCACGTGGACCAAACAACAAAGCAGCTGCAAATCTCTGTTCTATGACTTTCTACAAGTTCTCAGTTTGGGAATGACTAATTGAAGGAATGACAATATCTGTCCCCTCATCACACTCTGGACTGTTAGCCTCAGATTCAGTCACAAATAACCTCCTTGTACTTATAACAACTCCCGGTTTAAAATCAGCCAATTTGTGATGACAGTGTTTTCGGTTTTTGTGTGATTTAAATGAACAATAAATATTTGTTTTAAAGTCACAGCCTAAAAACATACAAACAACAGTCTCATTTCTTTTGAGATGAATATTTATATGAGCAAAATAATCCCTCTCTGAGGCCAAATCATTACAAGCACAAAGGTGGCAACTGAATATTGCTTCCTGTTTGTGAGTGACCCTTGTGGAGTGGACTTTACTTTGGTGGACAATAGGGGCATTCCATGTCTTAAAAGTGCATGGACAGTGCAAGTGTGTACATGGATAGCAAGAACTTCGTCCAAAATGTGGATGCTTTAATTTGTAGTGATGCAAAAGCTCAGACCTACTTGATACAGATTCCTTGCACCCTGTACAACTCCACATTCCCTTCACCTAACCCTGTAACACACATAAAGATCATCATTAGTCAATCATGGTGAAAAAAAACAATCTACAAGGGAGAGTTCTCAGCACAACTTGGGCAGGTAGGTAAATGAACCTCACAATATAACTGGCAGTGCAGACTTTGTGGAAAACAAGAGGAAGTAAACACTACTTACCACTATAAAGCCTTTGAGTTTGTACGTGCAAACAGGAGGACAGATCTATGAAAGATAATATTTAAAATTACAAGGTCAACTCTTACAAGACCAAATGACTATGACAAAATCAAAAGCAGGATTAGCTTCAATTCTCGATGAGAATTCAATTTAGCAGTAGGGATGTCTACTTTGAACCTTTGTTTTATTTACACTGCTCGTAATTGGGTTGATACCGGAGTACTGCTATTGTGAATAAATTATAATGCCATCTATATTTTTCTGAATTTCTTTTTCATATTTACCTAACGCCAAGTGATACCGCTGCCATGGTCAACACGTGAAGATGCTGCCTGACATCTGTTCCGTTCCGTCTCACCACTGTCAGGAGCGTGGCCGACACTGATGTTAACGCCCCCCTTTTTCTTCCTGCTAGAACAATGAAAGCTACAGTTGATACTTGAAGCTGTGGGCTAATTTCCCCAACTACTAAAGGGTAGCAGTGGGGAAGCTAGCTTGTCCGTCAGCTAGGCATCCCCCAAGACCCCGCGGCCCTCCTCCCACTATCCCCTGCTTGCTGACGTGCCGGCGATGGTCGAAGCGCAGCGACTATATTCATTTGATGAATTTACTTACTCAACTGCGCCGAAACCCACTGTCGACATGGCGAATTCTGCACCACCCGCGGGGTTCTTCCTCTTCTTCTTGTCTTATTGGGTTTAGCGGTGGTACACTAGCGCCCCCCATTTCCGGTGGAAGCCAAATTAGATTACATTACATTTGACAAAATCAATTAAATCATGTTCATTCAACGCATGAGAAACATAGACACTCAAAATTCTTCATAAACACCTTAACTTTAGCTGACTAAATCGTGTTGACTCAAGGAATGTAAATGAATTGTGTTGCATCTACTAGGTTTGTTTTTGTAAATTCAAAGACCTGGTATTTCTCATTTTTTCAGTGTAAGGAGTGTCCCCTGAACTCCAAAAGACCTGAGTCTCCTCCTTATCCGGGATTGGGTCGCAAGGCAGCAACTTGAGCAGGTCCAGCTCTTCCGGGGGGATCCTGAGGCGTTCCCAGGCCAGCCGGGAGACATAGTCTCCACTGTGTCCTGACTCATCCCTGGGGTCTCCTGTCGGTGGGATGTGCCCGGTACACCTCCCCAAGGAGGCGTCCAGGAGGCATCCTTACCAGACGCCCGAGCCACCTCATCTGGCTCCTCTTGATGTGGAGGAGCAGTGTCTCTAATCTGAGCCCCTCCCGGATGACGAGCTTCTCACCCTGTCTCTAAGGGAGAGTCCACACCCTGTGGAGGAAACTCAATTTGGCCGCTTGTATCCATGATCTTGTTCTTCCAGTCATGACCCACAGCTTGTGACCATAGGTGAGGATAGGAACATAGATCGATTGAGAAATTGAGAGCTCCGCCTTTTGGCTCAGCTCCCTCTTTACAACAGACCGATACAGCGTCTGCATTACTGCAGAAGCCGCACCGATCCACCTGTCGATCTCCCGCTCCATTCTTCCCTCACCCGTGAACAAGACCCTTAGATACTTGAACTCCTCCACTTGGGGTAGGACCTCATCCCTGACCTGGAGAGACCACTCCACCCGTTTCCGACTAAGGACCATGGCCTCAAATTTGGAGGTGCTCATTCTCATCCCAACCGCTTCACACTCGGCTGCGAACCGCTCCAGTGAGAGTTGAAGATTATGGCCTGATGAAGCCAACAGAACCACATCATCTGCAAAAAGCAACGAAATGATACTGAGGTAACCAAACCGGAATCTCTCAACACCGTGGCTGTGCCTAGAAATTCTGTATATAAAAGTTATGAACAGAATCACTGACAAAGGGCAGCCTTGACGGAATCCAACTCTCTCTAGACACAAAGTCGTAGAAGGACCGAACCGCCTGTACCAGGGGGTCCGGTACCCCTTACTCCCGCAGCACTCCCCACAGCACTCCCCCGAGGGACATGGTCGAACGTTTTCCACAAGTCCACAAAGCACATGTAGACTGGGTGTGCAAACTCCCATGCACTCTCCAGGATCCTGCTGAGGATGTAGAGATGATCCGTTGTTTCATGGCTGGGACGAAAACCACATTGCTTTTTCTGAATCCGAGATTCGACTCGTTGGACACACTTTCACTATATGTATTAACTGTTGTTATATGGAGTTTTAATGTGTTTTTGATTGTTGTTATTCTGTACACATGGCATCTACTGCACATCTGTCCATCCTGGAAGAGGGATCCCTCCTCTGTTGCTCCTGATGTAAGTCTCAGGCAAACTGCTGTCTCTACAGGACAGTTTGGAGAGGCTAGTATGAAAGAGACGGCCTCTAAAATCCTCAGTAGTCATGCACATACAAGGGAAACTGTAGTATACTCACTTACAACACAACCAGTACAAACTAGCTTTAGCACATCTGTGTAAAGTTACTTCATTTCACACAGAAAAGAAAAGGGAGAAGAGCCAGTGCAATCATCCAGATTATTAGCTGAACTGTCAACTGCCTTTTTCTCTTTCCTAATGCACTGTTGCAATATCTGGATTATGTGTGATATGTAAACCATCAGCATCTTTCTCTTCAAAACCCAACAACAACTGCAACCATTGGCAATTATAGGCCCCGTTACTGTCACTAAAGCTAAAGATCCAACAGCTAAGAAGTACCCACACTAATTCAAGCTTCAGTGGAAAATTGCTGAATGGCTTTGCAATGAATTAAGATCCAATTTCTTATGAACATTATTGTGGATACAAGACCACTACAAAATTCTGCATCACACCAGCCAAACATGTTTTCAGAGGTTAACTAAAGCACATGTTGCCGGGAGGATATTTTACCGAGCTGTTTTCACCCGACCACGGAAAGTGCAGTGCGCGCTGCGGGGCAGGGTGCAAGTGAGTGCAGAGCAGTCTGAGCAAGGCGCACCACAATCGGGGCGGCTGTGGCTCAGTGGTAGAGCGTGTCGTTCAGTGATCGGAAGATCACTGGTTCGAATCCCGGCTCCCCCGAGGCGCATGTCGAAGTGTCCTTGAGCAAGATGCTGAACCCCAAATTGCTCCTGATGAGCTGTTGGCGTTGCATGGCAGCCACTGGCATCAGTGTATGAATGTGTGTGTGAATGGGTGAATGGGAAAATGTAGTGTAAAAGCGCTTTGAGCTGTCGGTGGACTGGAAAAGCGCTATACAAATGCAACACCATTTACCATTTACAATCAAGTTGCCAGGCAATAATATTGTCAAATAGTCATGTCATCGTGCTCTTGATATGAGGCAAGGGTATGCTATATTTTGCTTTAGCTAGCATTTTGTGGGAAATGGGTACCATATTTTCAGAACAAGTTTTTCACCACACCTGTTAAGCCCAAAGTGAGACTTCCTTTTCACCAAGTCTTGATATGCTTGGAGTCTCACAGCTTGCCATATTGCGACATGGCAAGAAAGAGCCTTTCCTCCATTCGTTTCACTCGCTCACATACACATTTTCCCGTCTGTGCAGCGCTGCACTATGTGGCTTTATTATATATATGTGGCTTAACCACATACACAATGAATGGGTTTCACTTGGCACACCTGCGACAACTGCGCCTTCGGTGTGAATCCAACTTAAGGGTGCATCATATATTATATCACATCTTATATTCATTCACACACTGATGGCCAAGCTTCAGAAATGCCAGTGTTTGCATGACTTTTATCACAGTCAGTCAGAAGACGTGTTCCCCAAATACCAACTGTTTGCTGGAAAAAAAGGGCACTTTTCTGTGTAACAGAGTGTCAAAGTCACCAGTTGGCAAACTCAGTACTTTTTCTTTTTTTCTTCAAATTTTCACTCAGGCTGAACATTGAAACTGTCATGTCTGTCAAGTTAAGTGTGTTTGTTATTTCAGTCTTGTCTTTTGGTCTTGTCATTTCCTGTTTTATTTTGGAATTAATTGTCTTCCCTTGTGTTTCAGCTTCACTCTTCCTGCCCTGTGTTTCCTGCATCTGGTGATTGTCAGCCCCGCCCCTGATTGTTTCCAGCTGTTCCCCATTACCTAGTGTATTTATGTCTGCGTCTCCCCCAGTTCTGTGCCAGCACGTCTTGTGTTCTCATGCCAAGCTACCAGCCTTTTTCTCGTCTTGGATCCATGTCAGGTTTCTCCCCATTAGTGTGTGTCTGTCTGTTGAGCTGTTTGTTTCTTTGTCACTTTGTTTGTCCACCCACGTGTAGTCTGTTAGCGTAGTCAGTCCTTACTATTTAGTGTGCACCTTTTGGTTTTTCCCCACCATTTGTGAACGCTTTATGTTTTGTAGGGTTTTTTTACCTCACCTTTTGTGAGCGCTTTATGTTTATATTCGTTAGATAAGACCCAGGTAGAATTAGGGCATTTTGTGTTGTAAATTTTTGTAGCCATACCACCTGACATTTTCTGTTCCTTAGATAACTTTTCATAGCCTTCTTTAGTAGCCTTGTTGTTCATGTTTCTCAGTAGTCAGGTTAGAGTGTAAATCCCTCCCTGTACTGTTATTATTATTTCTGTTAATAAATCCTTATTTGAGACTTTGCTTTTGGAGTCGTGCTTTTGGGTTCATCCAGTCATGTGCCAAGTTCTAACAGAAACACCTTCACTCCTGACGCCTATCGCTGATCTGTTTCAGTTCCTGAGACAGAACTGTCATTGGCAGTGTGAGGAAGTATAATGAAAATCTGTTAGATAAATTAGCTGCAGGTGTCTGACGGTGCAGATCTCCTACGAGGGTGTAAAGAAATAAAAGATCTCCTCATGAATGCACACAGCAATCACTGTGATTTAGCTCACAGGCAGCAGAACCGCTCATTTCAATACATTTCAATTTGATTTGAATATATTTAAATACCTCAATCCTACCCTTTGGCTGATTTGCAGGGCTGGGACTGAAGAGACATATCTTTAAAGGACTAAAGGGGGAGGATGGAAACTCCAGGTGACATGATGGGCAGCACAGTGTCATGATATAATGTTATTCAGGGAAATTATAATAGATCTACATCAAAATTGAGCCAGTCAGTAATTAATGCTTGAGGATATAAGAAAAGTAAAGCTCTTGATATGTATCAACGAAGAAGTGTGCTTGTTTTGCAATTTCCAGTTTAGCTGACATCAGGATAAACTATTGAATGGGTTGACACAAGAAACTTTCAGAACACCGCAGATGGTCACAGCATACTAGAGATTAAAAGATTCAAAGATTCTTTGTGGAAAATGTACACACTCATTTGTCTTTTTTTATTTTTTAAACATGAAATCAGACAGTTTGAGATATATTCATCATCTTATGTACTTCCTCTTTGTCTTTTCTGTTTTAACACATGGACTGATTGTCAATGTCAGTTTTATTTATATAACATATTTGAAAAGTCTGTGGACAAGTGTTTTATAGCATAACATAATCAACAACAATAAAAGCAAAAACAGTGAAACAGTGAAATAAAACAGATAAAAGACACAATCAGATGACTCAGCCAGGGTAAACATGTGGGTCTTAAGACAGGTTTTAAAAATGGAGAGGCTATATGCTGACCACACAGAAGGATGCAGAATACACCACAGAGGGGAGCCGCCACAGAGTGGGAGCTGCCACAACTCGATCTCCTCTTTTTTTTTACGAGGGATTGAGGAACTTCCAGGATCATCTGGTCAGCTGACCGAAGAGCTCTGTAGGGTTGATGCACATTAACAAGGTCACATAAATATACTGGGGCCAGCTCATTCAGAGATTTAAAAACAAATAAAAGAATCTTAAAATTGATCCTGTACCTAAATGGCAGCCAGTGAAGTGAGGAAAGCACTGGTGTTGATTGCTCTCACTTCTTTGTCCTGGTTAAGAGATGAGCTGCTGCATTTTGGACAAGCTGCAGCTGGTTGAGCTCAGACTGGCCAATGCTGATGTACAGTAGGAGCCATTGTTTTTTTTCCCATGTTTCCATGACAGGCCCTTGACTGGTCCATGACTGGTCCGTAAAGATAATGTACTGTATCCCCTGCAATGACGTAGTCAATGCAGCCCTGGCTGGTAACGCCCTTTAACAGCCTGGGTGAAAATCAGCTGCAATCCCTCATTTGTCCACAGGGAGGAGCAGTGATTGTCTCCTGGCTCAACTCAGTCTCACATCATAGCTATACATTTGTGGTGGGTACAAAGATGTAAGAAAATGCAACTACAGCTAATGATACTAAGAGCTTGACAACGCCACCCTGGGTCACCCAGGGAATTATTCTCTAACGAAAGGCACACAGATTGGTGGTCACTTAGAGCAGTGTTTCCCAACCTTGGTCCTCAGGGCACACTATCCTGCATGTTTTAGATGTAACCCTGCTCCAGCACACCTGATTCAAATGATCAACGAGTCATCAAGCTCTGCTGAAGCCTGATAACGACCCACTGATTTGAATCAAGTGTGTTGGAGCAGGGTTACATCTAAAACATGCAGGATAGTGTGCCCTGAGGACCAGGGTTGGGAAACACTGACTTAGAGGGCCAGAGACATAGTTCAAAATTTAAAATACAGTTTATTCTCATATGTTTAAAAACAAGTCTCATTCATACCAAAAGAAATACAAACCAAATAAGGGCTGAGGCCAAAGTGGGTGGACGAAGACTAGTGCAGGGGTGGGCTCCACCAAAATAAAGAAACAAACCTAAATCACCACCACTGCACACGTGGCAGACACACTCCCAGTGAAGAAAAACCCACTCCCAGGAACACAACAAGACGAGACAGGAGGGTGCCACCACCAGGACACCAGCACCTCCACCACCGGCCTACAGCAACCGAAAAGGGAGAAAATAACAAATTAGTGTGGTTGCACACACACAAAAAGAAAGAAATCTCAACAGAACCATAAGAGCAGACAGTCATGGGCTTAAACCATATATCAAATAACTGCCCAATATAACCAAACAAGAAATAAAGAAATCAAAACGCAATTACCTAATTTACAAAATAACTCAAATCCAGAATGACATCAAATACACACTCAAAAATATTAAAACAGAACACACACATACAACCACCCGTTCATCATGCAGCATGAAAAGCAATGACACAGGATCCACACTCATTTTATTCAGCATGAAGATCAACAGCCCCCGGTAAAAAGAGAGGGGTGATCGTGACCGGCCTATTGGATCCAGCCGACCAATTGTCCCATATGCCGAGGTGTCGGCAAAACTTCTGACGGCCGCAGGACAACGCCGTAACGGCAGGCAGCAACTTAAGTGTCCTTAATGCGGGTAAACAAATCAGCAGCGGCCCAAAGAGGTGGCTACAGTAACACCTAGATGAGAAAAACTGTCATTAGCAATGACTAAGTATATTAAAATGATGAGATTATTGGTTATCATATAGGCTACATACCTTTTAGTAGCACAAACAATCACACACTCATGGAAGGAGAGAGGGACAAAGAATTCCAGGCAGCACCAGCATTTACCTGAGACCACACTAGCATTAGCCACCTAGTAGTATCAACAATGGAGAGAAAGAGGGAGGTAACACGCAGCTCACAATCGCCCTACAACACAACACAAATGCCGTGATCACAATGATCGAGCTAGAAATGAGGAGCGAGGTAAGGCAGCGTGCGGTCATACCTGTGGGGCACACAACTTCCAACCCGGAAATAACACAGGTGACAACGGGAGCGCAAAGGATGAATCGGCAGGCGGACTATCGCTTTTATACCTGCCCACCCCAATGCGTAGCAGAAATAAAGAACAGAAACCATGGCAACCAGATAAGAAAATGCTTAGCCTGCTACACTCGGTACAGTGCACAGTAGATAAATAACCATATTCTGCCTCAGAATGCAGCCATGTGACCATGTTTTTAGCTGAAATCAAATAACTTGGCTGCATTGCTGTTATTGTCCATGTAAATTGTCATATTTGAAGATACTTTCTGAATTAAAATGTGTTTTACAAGGCAAAGTTTCCACAGGAAGGACTTTGTTTACAAACCGCAGCTAAAACACAAGCTGCATACGGGGAAAGATTTCCCGGTGAGGAGCGCCTGTCATACTAGATGGAATAATGAGCCTATTGGAGAAGACCATCATCGAATATTTTGCTGCACTGTCAGGAAACATATTGGGTGTGATCATAGTTTTTTCCAATTATCCAAAGCACGCAACTGTGTGACTTTTTTTTTATTTTTATTGAAAAAAAATATATTATGCACCCGGAGAGACTTTCCAACAGGCTCTTCGGTGACGAAGAGGGCTCTCCGTTATGAGGGGCCGTCAGGGACATTATTCAGAATTACCATTCACACACATATATAAAACAAAACATATTCACACACTATAGTAAAAACCTCACACATATACTACTGAAATGCTCTCACACACACTAGTGAAACGCTCTCACACACACTCATGAAATGCTCTCACACACACTAGTGAAACGCTCTCATACACACTACTGAAATGCTGTCATACACACTACTGAAATGCTCTCATACACACTACTGAAACGCTCTCACACACACTACTGAAACGCTCTCACACACACTAGTGAGATTTCAGTGTAACCAAAAGGCATTTCAGTGTAAACGGAAGGCGGCTTGGAATAGGAAGTGTGGCGTCTTTGGAGCCTCAGGAGCCCTCCGGTGGGCTAATAGAAGCTGCCACGTTGCTAAACAACATTTTGGCATCGGCGGAGACAATTCGAACATTGTCTAATGCAACAGTAAGCGGGCAACAGACACGTGTTGCCTCAGTTGCCGACACAGTGGAGAGTTGACTTACTACACTATTCCCATCTGGCGGGCGCAGTGGCCCGCCACAGCCGGCTTTTGGCTCGGTCCGGACATCCGTGCCTCGTTATCAAGCTCAACAGAGTTTCGGCACATGGACATGCACAAGGAGAAGAAGGTGAGATGAATATTTAGCCTGTATTGCCATTCTAACTAGGGATGCATATTTTGATTTTTTTTTTCTGACCGATAACCGACGCTCGTTAACCGACTGTTAACGCAAATGCTTTATTAAACGTCTGGGATCTGCGACTGAGAGGACGATAGACAATGTTTTTTTCTTGCTGATGTTAAAACACATGCACTCTGCAGCCGTGCAGTACCACTTCGACTGTGCTCTGGTTCAGCTGATCAACGTCAAGATGGAAGTTATTTTCCAAAGTTCATTTTTTTATACAAAGTGCAGACAAACTCTAGGCTAAAGAGAAAGGGACGGTGGAGCACTCCTCAGACAGTGCGTTCGTGGGGCTGTCGTGAGCCACATGAGAACACAGCGTCATCCTTTTTTTCTCAGTCTCGCCCTTTTTGGTGAAGCGCACACAAAATGTCAGAGTGAGATACACGAGATACATATCCTTCACAGGGTCTTAGTTACTCTTTTTAAAATATCTGCAGACATCAGAGGAAATGTAGAACATAAGCCATGGGAAGGTTGGTTTCCAGCCGAAGGAGCAGTGCCATGCATGGACTTTTTGAAGGGCAGAGGCGAAAAGAAAAAAAAAGGGCACCTACAACACGTTCTCACTACTGAAAAGGGTACTTAAGTTTAGTTAAAATATCTGATGCCGAATGGTTTATCCAGTTGTGCATTATGCTTGACCACCATGGTGTCTGTATTGTATAACCTGTGGCAGCTTGAATTGCATTGTCTGTTTACATGCAGTACAATGTTCATTTGTTGTTATTTGTTATTATATTATAGAGCCCATGCACAGCAGCATGACAGTTGCAACAAAGATGTAATATTACTTCCCAGTCCATCATGGGGAATTGTCTGCAAACAAGGCACAAAAGTATGGCTGCACAAACATGGACACATCCTCAGTGCCTTTGAGTTCCAGAAGGTCTGGGCTGTAATACAGCATATCAGGGATGCATTTGGTGAGCACATTCCAGAAGATGTCAGGTAAACCCTTTCTTTCTTTTTTTGTGGAAGGTAAGGGTGGCTCTTTTGAAGTTATCAAAGATTAACTGAGCACCCTTGGTCTAAGGTTCTTTTCGAGCAGGAGGATAAAACAATTATCACAAGTAAGTAAAGTTGAGGGCGGCACGGTGGTGTAATGGTTAGCACTGTCGCCTCACAGCAAAAAGGTACCGTGTTCAAATCCTGGACCCGGGGCCTTTCTGTGTGGAGTTTGCATGTTCTCCCCATGTCTGCGTGGGTTCTCTCCGGGTACTCCGGCTTCCTCCCACCATCCAAAAACATGCATGGGGATTAGGTTAATTGGCTAATTTAAATTCTTTAAGTTTCCTCATGGCCAGTTGCTTTTACGCTGGTCGTTGAATGGCTCCCTGATTAATGGATTCAGCTTGCTCTCACTCATGCTCTCAGTTCTCTCTGTGGGTGGGGCGGGGCTCCCGGTCGGATTCGGACTGGCGCTGGTCTGTCCACCCGCTTTCCCTGGTATGGCGGGATGGCATGGCCGGTGGGTCTCCTCGTGGTCGTGCGGGGTGTTGGGTCTTTTTTTTTCCAGTCACCGGGTCGGAGTTTTGGTCCTTGTCGCCTTCCGGTGGCAGCCCCCAGGTTTTTTTTCTTTTTTACTCTCTCTCTCTCTTTCTCTCTCTGCCTCGCCCACTCTGGCCCTATGGGTTTGCGTTCGGACCCGGCTTCGGTCACTTCTGGTTGCCGCCCGGTGATGGCCTGCTGCGTGCGGGCCCGGCGCTCCCTCGCTCTCTCGTCCCCCTCCCTCCGGTGGGGAGCGCTCGGTTCGCCTCCTGGGTGGCGGTGGCCTCCTGCCTCCCCGGGAGTTGGGGTGGCTGGGGGGTGGGGGTGGATGGTGGGGTGGGTGGGGATGGGCAGGCACTCGTGGTGCTGGCCCCTTGGGCCTGTCCTGGCCTCCTGGGGAGTGGTGGTTTCTATCTCCTCCTGGTCGTTGGATCTGTGTGGTTCTCGGTGGCCTGGGTGGCTCTCTGGGTTTGACATCGCTGGTGCTCCCACTTCCCTGGGGTGTTGGGGACACCTGGCCGATCTGGCCATGAGGGGTCGTGGTAGACGCTCTGGGCTTTGGTGTTCTTCACACGTGCATGTTTTATCCAGATCTTACCAGCTTCTCCCGAGTCACATTGTTGAGTACTGATGTGAACTGCTAGTATGTGCCAAATCATTCGTCTGACTTCTCGCTAAGCTCATATCTTCTCCACATACTTCTCTCACTTGTGATCTCGGTAGCCTACTCTATACGGTTAGGTTCTCCACTACTCTGGTGTTTAGTACCGTTGGGTGTTGGGATGAAGGTGTTAGAGATGACACAGCAGCTTACACGTTTTTAATTCTAAAAGCACTGCCTGTCTGTAACCTCCCCTTTTTGTTTTGTCTTATCTTCCTGTCTGTCATTTATTTTTCCCTTCTTGTCACCCAGGTGTAGCACGTCCCTCTCTGGCTTATAACAGGAAATTCTAATAAATAATGTAAGATTAATGCCCAGGGAGGGCCGGTGATGGTCACATACATGCACCAAAAATTAATAGCTTTTGCTGCCAGACTAAAACATGCATAATCTCAAAGGTTGACACTTTTTGTGGTGTTGAACAATGAGAACAATGCAGACAAAGTGAAAACAAAAAAAGGAAGTGGGATCAGGCTGGCAGTGGTCGTGAGGATGGGGTTGCCTTGACAAGCCATATGCATCTTGGTTTTTCTTCCCAACTCTGTACTAGATGTTAAAGTCAAAACTTGAGAGGGCTGCTAGCCAGCGATGGCCTGCAGCGTCGAGCTTGGCAGATGTCAAAACGTACGTAAATGGATTATTGTCTGTTACAACAGTGAACTTCGCTCCGTAAAGAAAAAGAAAGAACTTTTCCGTGACGGCCCACTTTAAAGAGAGAAATTCAAGTTTGTGTGCAGGGTATCTTCGTTCACAATGGTTCAGTCCTCTGCTCGCATAGGCTATCACTCTCAATCGGCCTTCTTGCTCTTGGTATAATGTGGCACCAAGTCCATGAGTGCTCCCATCAGTGTGTACAATGTAGGGCTTTTGCATGTCCGCAAAAGCGAAAATTGGAGCTGAGGTGAGTTTCTGAATGAGGGATTTAAATGCATCCTCACAGACTGGTGTCCATTTTTCGTTAAAGGGCTTTTTGTAATCAGCACTCGAAGGGTGATGAGAGCTGCTGTGTGGGGAGACCAGCCTCCTCTTTGGCGGCAGGTATCCAGCAGTCAAGTCATTCAAAGGCCTTGCAATTTTGGAGTAGTCATTAATGAATCTCCGGTAATGTCCGGCAAATCCAAGAAATGATTTCAGCTCCTTGATGTTGTTAGGCCGAGGCCACGTGGTCAGAGCAGCAATCTTTTGGGGGTCAGTCTCTACTCCATTTGCGGATACAACATGTCCAAGGTATTTCACAGACGTTCTAAAGAATTGATATTTCTCTGGCGAGAGTTTTAGGCCAAATTCTCTCAACCTCTGAAAAGCTCTCAGTAGACGGTCTTCATGTTCCTCAAGCGTTTCAGAGAACACGATGACGTCCTCGAGAAAGACTAGGACCTCTCACAGATTCATTCCACATAAACACTTCTCCATTACCCCCTGAAATGTACTGGGGGCATTGGTGACCCCTTGGGGAATGCGGTTAAATTCCCAGAACCCTGTTGGTGTCACAAACGCTGTCTTACACTTGTCATCTTTGTCCATCTCAACTTGTTAGTAGCCGGACTTGAGGTCCATTATGGGGAACCACTTCGACCCGGTGAGGACTGAGAAGGCTTCTTCGATGTTGGGTAAAGCGTATGCGTCTTTGATGGTTTGTCTGTTTAATTTCCTGTAATCTGTGCACACTCGGATGTCACCGTTCTTTTTCTTTACCACAACGATTGGCGACGCGAAGGGGCTCTCGGACTTACGTATTACACCAACATCTTGAAGCTCCTTCAGGTGTCTCCGAACAGCCTCATAGTCGGAAGGATGGATTGGCCTGAGCCTCTGTTTAAACGGAGTTGGATCTGACAACTGTATCTTGATTTCAGTTGTATGACCAAAATCGAGGTCATTGAGTGCAAAGACATCTGACACTGAATTGAGTTTCTTTGTGATTCTGTCCTTCCATTCTGCAGACAGAGGAGAGTCACCAAAGTCAAAGGTGAGTTTACCATCATCGGACACCTGCATGGTGTTGCAGAGAATGAGCCGAGATGTGGTGGTTCACTCTGGGTGACTTTGTCACCATGTGCAGGTAAGCATGTCACAGCCACAGGGAAAGAAAGCTTTGCTATGTTGTGGCCTCTGGAGAGTCGGTTGTCACGTGCAGTTTCATTTTTAACTAGGACAGGCAACTTAAAAGAGGGGACTGAGGGACTTGTCATGATGTAGCTACAGAACAGGAGGCTGGCAGGTAGACTGGACTGAGGGGGCTCAACTAAGAGAGTCGTATTAGTGGATACAGGGACATGTCTGGCGTATCCATTCAAAGCCAACCTTTCTCCTGCAGGGATGATGCCACACTTTGCTCTGTAACTTCAGTCCCTACTTGTCCGTTCTGTTGGTTTATCTTGAATCTGTTGTACAAACTTTTTACAAGTGGGGAACAGTTGCCACTGTCGCTCCTGTGTTTCTCATTCTGGGTGGGTGCACAGTTTTCATATAGGGGGTCCAGAGTGTTTGTGCCAATTAACAAGGGGACATGCATGTTAGTTCTGTCGCCAGGCGCCACAAGTGCAAGGGTGTGGATCTTCACAGGTTTCCCCATGATATTCTCTGGGAAGTCGATGCTAACCTGGATGTAACCAGAGTAGGGCACTTCTTGACCACCAGTACCTTCTATGTCTAACAAATCTTGAATGGGGTAAATAGGCAGGTGCGAGAGGTGTGTCTCATGAAAGGACTGGGAAACTGTGGTGACCTGACAACCTGAATCTAGGAGGCTATCGCACTGAACACCCTCAATGACAACAGCAGAGGTACACTTTGGCCCTATTAAGCCGATTGGAAGAGCACCACCCAGTGGCTGACTTGGGGAATGGCTTTCACATAATGCAGTTTCTCTTGTTCGATGTTCTGGGGGACGTTTCGGTTCGTGTGGGGGTGCAGTAAGTCCCTCTACTGCAACCCTGTCCAGTTTAAATGTCCGTGCTGAGTTTGCCATTGATCTTGTTTTGCCTTTAGCTCTTTGTATTTCTGATCCACCAGTGGTTTGTTTAGGGGATTTTTACACTGTCTCGCCAAGTGACTGTCAGTACCACACTTGAAACAGAACCAAGCCTTCGGCATGGGCTTTGGGAGTGTCTGTTGGGACTGAACTGCAGCTACAGCACTAGCTGAAGGGGTTCCAGTAACTGTAGTCTGGGGGTTTTTCTTAGCATGCTTTTGCTTTCTTTTTTCTCTCTTGTTCGTGAGCTGCATTTTTAGTTCAGCAACCTGCTTGCGTAAAGCCTCAGTTTCGTTAATGTATGTCTGGAGAACATTGGGGCTCAGGTCATGAGAGAAAGATGCTTCTTCCACCAGCTGCATGTTCATGGATCTGGGCTTTGTGCTACCTAGATGGTGGCGCATACAATCTTGCTTGGCCGCTCTGCGATCTTCCTCCGTTCTCACTTGAAGCAGGAATTCTGAAAAATCTGGGGGTGTCTCTGTTTTCAGGCCTAACTGCAAGGACAGAATGAGAGACTGGTCCCAACACCCATGTCGGAACAGTCGCAGTAGCTGTTTGTTGGCATCTGCTTTGGCAATACCACCCTTCTTTATGGCTGTAGTAATCAACACCTGTAGTCGCTGCAGGTACTCTGAGGCTCGCTCTCCTGCATTCTGATGAGTGCTGAGAAATCTTATCTTCGCCGTCCCCCACAAGTCCATAAGCTGACTCGAGAAGCTTATGGACTGAGTCTGGGCCTAGCTGGGGGCTTAGTCTGGGCCTAGCTGTCTCACTAAATCAGTCATCACTGAGTACTCCTTGAGGAGCTTGAGAGGAATGCTCTGCAGTGTACTTACTTTTAGGGGTGTGTTCAAGGGAATCAAGCTGAGGTGGGCATGAACTGTTGTGTTTTTTACGAACTTGGGGGGGTCCTACTGTCATCAGAGTCAGCTTCGCTATCAGAACTAGTGTTGCTGCTTAACTCTAAGGGTTCAGCCTTCTTGGGGGGTTTCTGAGAAGTGGAAGTCACTTTATAAGCCTTATCTACACGCCATAATATCTCAGGATTTCTAGGACTGGAAAAGTATTCAGCTGCGTCAGATAGTAGGTGAGTGACTGATTCCTCTGATTCAAACTCCACATGGGCTTTAACGCCGTTCTCTTGTCCTGTCTAACTCTTAGCACCTTGTTCACCGTTCCATAAGTAGAACAAAATTCAGTAATCTGCTCGTCAGTGTCATGCAAAGTAATACCCTCAACATACACAGCATTTCTCAAGTTAACACCATGCACATTCTCAGTATCCATAGTTACCCAAAAAATGTAAATTCAATTCACAGTTAAACTTAAAAATATTGAAAATGAATAAAGTAGTACAGTGTACCTTAGTCAAACCGGCAATCAAAATAGTAAAAATAAACATATACTCCTCCTGGCTGCTGGCTCGCCAAATTATGTAAGGTAAGGGTGGCTCTTTAGAAGTTATCAGAGATATTAACTGAGCACCCTTGGTCTAAGGTTCTTTTCGAGGAGGAGGATAAAACAGTTATCACAGGTAAATAAAGTTGAAACACAGCCGGCATTTATTTTAATAAACACACAAATAAAAACTCGTTTTTTTTTCCTTGAATAGCCTTTTTAAATTGTCCTTTAAATAGTCTTCCAAGTCCTCAAAGAGAAAAATAGTAGAAATAGAAAAATAGAAAAAAAAACCCTCAGAGCTCTGTATCAAAATTTAAATAAAACCCAAAGTCCATCAATGTCCATCTACTACCTGGGTAATGTTTTTTTGTGTCCCTCTTGCAGGTGTGTGTAATAAATCTCCTTGTCTGGAGCCTTTGGATGGGAACACGGGAGTAGGCGAGTGGCGCTATGGGGCCATTTTGCCCCGCCCATTGGTGTGGACCACATCAGATGTTAGAGGTCACCACCCTTGACCAGTGTATCAACTTTCATGATGATACGAGTTTATTCAAGCCATCACAAACAGCTGGTCACTTCCTGTTACCACTGGGGGGGCGCCATGAGTAACGCATGACATTAATATATTAGCACGTTCAGGGCTGAGTCCCCGTCATGCTCTGAAAATTTAAGCTGCTAGGATCGAGTATGTGAACGTGAGAATCGTTTGAATTTAAAGGGCGAATTCGCCAAAGTTTCTCAAGCCCTAGCAGCCACGCCCCTTTGACCGAATTACGTGCAGAGCACAACTTTTGCTCAGGCTAGGTCTGGAGATGATCTGTACCAAATTTCAAGTCAGTCGGACGAACTCCCTAGGAAGAGTTCGTTTTCATCAGAAAATCCAACCAATTGTACCGATTTTTGTTCAGGTACTACATAGTCATCGTCATTCCCTATGGGAATTTTTGAAGATTATAGGGGGCGCTATGGAGCCACTTTGCGCCGCCCATTGGCTTGGCCCCCATCAGATGTTAGAGAACGCCATGCTTGACCTGTGTATCAACTTTCATGATGATAGGAGTTAAACTAAAGCCATCAAAAACCCAAAGGTATTTGGAGGTACCAAAATCATGTGTGGAAACAAAATGGTCGACTTCCTGTTTGGAATAAAGAATTGGTGCTTGAAATTTTCAAAAACCCCTCCCCATAGTGGTTTTTATGGAGTTGGAACATGAAAATCAGTACACGTGTACCTTGACCAGATGCACAAAAAAGTGTCTCGCACCAGCTGTCCATTCCAAACAGGAAGTCAGCCATTTTGTTTCCACTCTTCATTTTGGTGTGATTTCCACATTGAACCTTCGAATGGCCATAACTCCTTTGTGTATTGTCCGAATCGCTTGATGTTTATTGCCCCCTGCTCGCACCGCCGTCCCCATCTGATACCCGACCGCAACATACCACGAGGGCCCTACATAACCGCTTGCGGTTTTCTAGTTATTATTATTCTTATTCCTGAACATCTGTTTTCCCAATTTTCGCCCCTTTCCCAACGTTAAAAAGTTGTATAAATTTGCACATTCCTGCGGCCCGCCACGAAATTCTATATTTTGGAGCAGTTGTGCTCTGCGCGTAATTAGGTCAAAGGGCGTGGCCGCTAGGGCTTGACAAACTTTGGCGAATTTGCTGTTAAAATTAGAACAGCTCTCATGTTCACGTAGTCGATCCTAGCAACTTCAAATTTTCAGAGCATGACGGGGGCGCGGCCCTGAACGTTCCGATGTATTCATATCGAGCCTTACTCATGGCGGTACAGCATAAGGGTGGTAACGGGAAGTGACCCGTTCTTAATTTTTACCTTAACTGATGTCACATAGTTGAGTCCATCAACCTCATTCCACTTCTAAAACATAAAGAACAACTTGGTGAAGCTACGTTACGAACGCTGTGAGACTACGACTAACGGCGCCCATGTGGCAGCGCTGCGATTTTTTGATCACTCGCCATGAAAATACATTTGCCTTTTTGACGGCTTTAATAAAGTCGTATCATCATGAAAATTGATACACAGGTCAAGGCTGGCCTCCCCTGCGATCTGATGCATGCCATGCCCCTGGGCGGGGCCAAATGGCTCCACAGCGCCACCCTTTACGTTTACATGTACTGATACCACATAGTTGACATCATCAACTTCATTCTACTTCTAAAACGTCCATAACAAGTTGGTGAAGCTACATAACGAACGCCGTGAGGCTACGAGTAACGGCGTTCGTGTGGTGCGTCTTTTGATTTTTTGATGTAAATAAACATTGCCCAGCTTCTTGAGAGCCTCTTTAGCACTAACATTATTCTCTTTGGACGCCTCTCTATGAGCATTGCTCAACAACAAACCCATTTCCCGCTCAGCCTTGGAAAACATAAACAACACAGGCATATGTATCAACAACATACTGGATGTCCATATTGGCATTCCAGCACTTTAACAAAGGCTTACTGTCGTGGTTTATCCACACCTCATTAACCTGCCTTTTCAAAACCACCAGAGTGCTCCGAACAGTGCTATAATAGGCTTCCTCAAAAGCCTCTTGATTTATCCCCAAATGATGAAACAGTTGTTCTACACCATCATAACAACTGTTCTCATCAGACAAAGCCATCTTAACAGCTGTCAAAATTACTTTGGCCTGTGCCTTCTTTGTTTTCCTATCAGCTAAAAGCTTGTCACACTCACAAGGTGCTAAAGGTGCTGACAGATCACGAGGACATGTGCACGGTGCGACCTCCTCAACAGGTTAATAATAAATGTCCTAGTAGAAGCAGGCCTGGTAAAATTGAAACGACACACAGTGCTTTTCTTTTTACACGTCTTTGAGTGTCATTTTGACTGCTGCTGCACAGATGTTACTATCTCCAACAACTCCTCATCTGATGATGGTAGTTCAAGTCACATACTTATCAATAAACTGAGCTACCTTCTCATCAGTGTTCTTATCAGTCAGCGGAGCGTTTTCTATCCAGAACAAACAATGGACATGAGGAGAACCTGACTGCTGAAACTCAACCTGGTAGAAGTAATCTTTAATTCTACCTATTGGGTGAGATGAAGACATCAAAATCTCCTTGAGGAAACAATGCCACCTGAAATCAAACATTCGTGCTGCAGTGACAGGATTGCGATGCAACAAATCACACCTGTCAGCCCACTGTAAATCCTCTACAGTGGCTGATCGACCATCCTGCTTCAGAATATTCGTCCAACGCATATCTGCTGAACTAAACGAGCAAAACCAGGTGGGAACACTGAGCTGACGCACACAGGCCAGAAGGTCATGCTGTGCTCCCTGCCAAAATGCTGGCGTGCCTCTAATAGGCTTAAGGAAGCGATAACCATGGTCAAACTTAAGCATCTGTTTCAAAGAGTCCTCATCTCTTAAAATATCAGAGACTTTGTAGGACCTTTGACCCCCTTTACCTTTACGTAAAGCTATAGATATGCTGGACTTGACCTGTTCAACCTCAGACATGTACTGAGCAAAAAATATATATTCAACGTTACTTGCAAACCTGCCGTCTGCATATAAAATCCTATTGTCAAAGTATCGTGACAGAGTCAAAAGGTACCACCGACACTCATGATAAGTGTTTCTGCCCTGAGGAAACAACACACAGAAACACTTTGCTTCATTTGGGTCATCACTAAGCAGCCTCACAGGATTATTGCCTTCTACAGGAGCCACATTCAAAATATCATCAAAATACTGATCAAGCACCTCCTGCCCAATATCAACAGGCATGAGACAGGTATCCTGAAACATACCATGCTGCTGTCTATCATGCAGAAGCTCATCCTCAGCTGCATCAGTTTTAGCACTGTCTGCAGGACTGTCATCAACAGGAACTTCAGCTTCCTGTTCTTGACAAAAATCATTGATCCAGGCCTCATTGAACACAATGTCACTATAGTGACTATTAGTGTGTTTCAAATACTGCAAAGCCAGTTTAATGCGCAGAGTATCAACAAATTGATACTCATAGTGACCTTTATATGTCAACTTGCGCTTCAACTTCACAGCCAACAAAGACCCCTCCATACTGGAACGGGGCAACAGATTACTGGCCTCTACGATGTTAGCTGGAACACAGGTCACTGGACCGTGGACTCCATTTTGCCCCCCTTCAGGCAAAGCTAACATCTTCATGAATGGAATGTGCAACGCTATCAAATGTTGCTCCAAACTATTCAAACATGCCAATTCAGGAGGAACAGGATCAACTGTGAGACTGACCAACACTCTGGTGGCATCTCACCTCTATTAACCTTCTTATGGCAACTGTGACAAATCCACAGTTTGCCCTGAGCTGTGTCTAACAACACACATGGCACGTCACAGTCCACAGTACACCTATTGTAGGTACTGCTCTGTTATGCAGTTTGCTTCTGTTGAGGCTACTGTCTCACTCCTGCCATAGTCCTCCTTTTTACAATGCTCAACCTGGTGTTTAAACAACAATTTACAACAAACACAACAAACAAAATCAGGCCCATTCCTTCCTTTATATAAAAAAATAAATAAAATGAACATTTCGAAGTTGAAAAACACATTTCAAAAAAGCTTTATATCAGAATACCATCAGGTGGATAATATCAGAAATATACCATATCATTTTTATTTACAAATATACCAAGACGCGCTGACACGTGGTGAAATTCCTGACAGAAAAACACTTGGATGTCCACAACGAAAACCTACATATTAATATTACTAATATTAATACTAATACTAATATTACAAAATTCAATTAACCTGTGATCAGCAGCCTCAATAATAAAAACAAAAACATAAATTACATTACCTGTGCAGTCGGCCAGAGGCTGCAGACAGTAGCCAGGTACCAGCTAAAGGCTACGCTCCCATGCTCTGGCGTAATGCTGGCTGTCAGGTTGTTTCCAGGGGCAATGACACAGACAGCATCAGGGGTCCGAGGAAGAACAGCATGCTCAACCTCGATCCTGAGCTGGTCCGCGCACGCCCCCGGAGTGGACATGATGCCAAAGGTGTAGCGTTCCTCTGGCATCGGCACGATGACGCCCCTACAAGAAGAACAAACTGAAACAAAAAAATAAGAATTATTTTAGGCTGAAAAAAAAAAGTACAATTCTAATGATAAATGTGTTCTTTATAATTGTACATACCTTCTTGTCTGGGACCTCGGCAGGGATGACCAATTTGTGCTGGTGCCCCGTGGGCACAGAAATTGGCCATTGGTGCACTTTGTGGCGCCACCCTGTACCACTACCTATTGATAAACATGACAAAAAAAGATCAGCATTAAATTTCGAGTACTTAACCATAACATGTAAACACTTCAATGTTATGGACATACACATTGTCAAGAATTTAACACTGTCATAGACCACATACATGAAATACTGATTTTAAACATGGAAGAGTACATAAAAGTATAAAGACAAAAACAATCAATTAATGACATTATAAAAACTTTCACTGTTATTCTTGATTATGAGATAAAAACAGTCTTTACTCCACAAGCACTTAGACAGCTTTAAATGAATGACAGACAGGAAACAAGTGGCACACTACAAGGCAAGTTGAACTGTTAAACTAAACACACATAGGCCGAAACAAAGAAGAATTTAAAACATATACAATGTTTTAGTGGTTGTCAAAGTAGTAGTAGTGACACAATAGTACTGTACATAGACAGTGCAGCAACACACAGAGTAGAATATATGACAACCAACAATACTTACAGGCATACATTGTCACTAATTCTGTAGAACAATGAGACCTTTGAGAGTTTAGCTGCTGCTTGTCCTTTCACTGCGATAGGCAGGTATTAATGCTGTACATACTCAGTACGTTTCCATGCACTTAGAGATCCAAACCGTTTTTAAAGTGCAGATTTTGTCCATATAGCCTACCGGTCCCTGGCTTCCCTGCATGTACACTCAGGTTTCTCTCAAACTCCAGTTAAATCCTTTGCTGTTATTGCCAGTAACTTGTCTTAGATGTGCCTGTAAACATAACATTTCACCGAGTTCATCACCTCGGCAAACGATCAGATAACGGACCCAGGCCCATCATCGCAAAATTTGAACACTTCAAACAGAAGGAGCTGGTTAAAAGCCAAGGAAAGGAACTCAAAGGCACAAGATTTGGACTGAACGATCAATACCCCCGTGAAATCAACGAACGCCGTAAAGTACTGTACCCATTACTAAAGGAAAACCGGAAAAACAATAAGCGTGCTTCACTGGTATGTGGCAGACTATACATTGATGGACAGCTGTTCAAAAGCATAACACTTACACCATGGCTTTTCTAACTGAACAAAACGAATCAAATCATGTTGGAAAAAAAGAAAAGAGTTAATATTAAACTACAGTATTAACAATTAATAGACTATATGGACCATAATATATGTGAAATCAACATGACCGGAATATTGATTACTCACGCTCTACTCCGAAACGCATTGTGTAATGTCTGACCTTTCCAAATTTGTTAATCTTCTTGTTTATGTTTGTACTGTCTGTATTGTTGTTTTTGTTTTATTTATTGTCCTATGTTCACATCTCTACTGTAAAGTGACATCATTGTTTCTTCTCCCTCTTCTACTCTCTACCCCCCCCCTCCCCATTCCAATTCTCCTGGGTTCCATTGATCTTCTCTCCATCATATCATTTAGCTTTCAGCCTCTATTTAAATTGAGACTTGTATATCTTTCATCATGCAAACTCTGAACTTAATAACATGGAACATACGTGGTATTCGTAATCAAACAAAAAAAAAAAAAATCTTTAATCATCTTATCAAATTGAAGGCAGACATATGTTTCCTACAAGAAATTCATTTAACACATTCAGAACAACAATACCTAAAGAATAAACAATATGATAAAATATTTTTATCAACTTATAACAGTAAACAAAGAGGTGTTTCAATTCTAGTAAGTAAAAATATTCCAATTATCCACAACTCATCTATTATTGATCCAGAAGGAAGATTTATCATCATTAATATATCTATCAATGACACTACCTTCACCCTAGCTAACATATATGGCCCCAACAAGGATGACTCAACCTTTTTTCATAGCTTCTTCCCTTTATTGTGTGATTCCACAAATGTTATATTGGCTGGAGACTTTAACACTTGTCATTAATCCCTCAATTGATCGTTCTAATACATCAAGCAACCTAAGAAACTGGCACTCCACAGATATAATAAAACAATATATGGAGGATTATGGACTTTGCGATAGTTGGAGAAGAAGGAACCCATCATTGAAAGAATACTCATATTTCTCCCCTGTGCATCAATCATACTCCAGGATTGATTTTTTCCTTGTAAGTAACTCACTCATGCAACATATCCAAGAAAACAGAATCCATTCAATCATAATTAGTGACCACGCTCCAATTTCACTTTTAGTAAATACTCAATCACCGATCAAACCTCCAACAAGATGGCGTTTCAATACTTCTCTCTTAGATGATCCTGATTTTACCTCCATGATCAAAAAAGAGTGGGCATCCTTCCTGGAGATAAACGACTCTCCAGAAATCACACCAACATTGTTATGGGAAACTGGCAAAGCAGAAATCAGAGGTAAAATTATATCATACTCATCACATAAGAAAAAGGAGCAACAGAAATTGGAAAAACAATCTGGAACAACAAATTAAACACCTAACTAATCAAAATGCCAATAATCCCAGTGAAGAAATACAAAATAAATTGAGACTGCTCAAAATAGAACTTGAAACTATCATACACAAGAAAACAGATTTTCTTATTCAACAGTTAAAATATGAGAAATTTCAATATAGTAATAAATCAAGCAAATTCCTAGCAAATTTATTACAACATAAGAAAGAAAAAACACTTATACCATCAATAATAGATCCTATAGGCAACATCACACAAAATCCACAGGAAATAAATAATGTATTCTATAATTTTTAAAGCAATCTCTACTCTTCAGACCACGACCCCCACCAATCAGAAATAGACAATTTTTTTTTAACAATTTGAAACTACCTTCACTACCCAAGGAAGAAGTAAATAATTTGGACGCACCCATCACTATTCAAGAACTCAATCAAGCTCTTAATAAGATGGCAAACAATAAGTCACCAGGTCCTGATGGATTTCCAGCTGAGTTTTACAAACATTTTTGGGATATCTTGTCACCACTATTTTTCAAAGTCACAACAGAAATCAAAACGACCTCCACCATACCAACCCATATGAATACAGCAGTCATAACACTCGTATTAAAACCAAATAAGGATCCAACATGCCCCTCTAGCTACCGTCCAATCTCATTAATTAATTCAGATCTAAAAATTATTACCAAAACACTAGCATCCAGAATAGAAAGAGTCACCCCCCTGTTAATTCACCCGGACCAAACAGGATTTATCAAAAATAGACATGCCTCAGACAACACTCGTAGACTGTTTAACCTAATCAATTTATCCCAACATCAGCCAAATCAAACAATAATTGTATCATTAGACGCCGAAAAAGCTTTTGACAAAGTTAATTGGTCCTTCTTATTTAGCACACTGTACAAATTTGGCTTTGGAGAGTCGTTCATCCACTGGATTAGGATTCTCTATACTGCACCGAAGGCAACAATAATCACAAATGGGATTATTTCACCTAACTTCACACTTCACCAGGGAACCAGGCAAGGATGCCCACTCTCACCATCTCTATTTGCTATTTTCATTGAACCCCTTGCAGCAGCTATAAGACAAAATACAAAAATCAAAGGAATTGAGGACGCCAATACACAACACAAGCTTAGTTTATATGCAGATGACCTCCTCTTATACCTACAGAACCCCTCAGTATCACTACAGGAAACGTTCAATATCATTAACAACTTTTCCACCATGTCTCACTACTCAATAAACTGGAATAAATCAACTATTTTACCATTATCAGAAGACACATGGGATTCTGCAGCCCAAAGTCATTCCCTTCCACTTCACACTGGCAATAAAAAATACTTGGGAATTAACATCTCTCCCAGGCTGTCAGAGTTATTCAATCTCAATTACACCCCATTAATCAAACAGATAGAAGAGGACCTCAAACGCTGGACGAAATTACCACTCACCCTAATTGGAAGAATAGCCTCAATAAAAATGAAAATTCTGCCCTGGATCACTTACCTGTTTTCAATGATTCCCACCACCCCTACCGACAAATGGTTTAAAACACTACATTCACTAACTACTCAATTCTATTGGAACAATAAAAAGCCTCATCACTACAAAATAAAAAATCACAAGGTGGATTAGAAGCACCACATTTTCTATATTACTTCCTCTCAAACCAATTGCAATATTTATTCAAATGGACACAAAAGCAAAATCACAATATCCCCTGGTTAGCCTTAGAACAAAGTATATGTAAAACAACATCAGTCACAGACCTTCCCTTTTTACCACAGTCAATCCAAAAGCTGAGCTACTGTAAATACTCTACAATCCACACAACTCTGACAGCCTGGTGGAAAACCAACAAAATCACTAAATCATCGCTTGCCCCATGTAAATACACCCCAATCTGGCACAACCCTGATTTCAAGCTAGGCAACATGCCTATCTATTTTCAAACATGGCACCAGAATGGAATCACCCATCTCTACCACCTCTTTCCCGACAATCAATTCATTTCATTTGATACTTTAACCCAGGAATACGGGGTTGGGAGAGATCAGACCCTACAATACCATCAATTAAAATCCGTAATGAAATCCAAAATTAAGATAGTCAACAACACACTCCAACCATCTAAATTAATGGAAGAAATTATGAAATTTAAAACCTCAAAAAAAATCATCTCCAATCTGTATAAACTTATTTCTAGCACAGACACCACCATATCACTCCCAACCACCAAATGGGAAAACGATCTGGCTCTTGCTCCCAATCCTGATTTCTGGATACAAATCAATGAAAATATTTTCTCCATGACTACTGACACAAACCTATAGTTAATACAGTATAAAACGATCCACAGGTACCACATTACCCAGAATAAAATGTTTAAAATGAAATTAACAGACACAAACATCTGTTCACAATGCACAGCGGGTAGCACAGATGACTATATGCATGCCACGTGGGTCTGTCATCCAGTTTGCACTTTTTGGACAGCTGTCACTGACAATCTTTCCACTTTCTTGGACTGCAGAATCCCATTGTCCCCATCACTGTGCCTACTAGGAGACACCACACAAATCACTTTCCCTCTAAAATACAAAAATCTATTATTGGTCTCTCTAACTATCGCAAAGAAAATAATCTTCCAAAATTGGAAAACTAAAAATTTGATCCACATTTCCCATTGGTTCAACTCTCTCACAGAATACATCTCAATTGAAAAAATATCTGCTCGCAAAAGGAATAATATGTCCACCTTTAATGATACTTGGAACAAAATCTTAATTCATTTAAACCCAAAACAAAATCTACCAAACCAAAACCACGTATGGAACCATGAAAACCTCCCCCCTTAACATACCACTCTAAATAAGTCTATCAAATTCATACTCCCCTTCTCTTCTTTCCTCTCTTCCCTTTTTCCTATTCCCCATCTATCTGTTCTTGTTCTGTGTAAATCAGTTTGTCTTATATGTTTGCTTAGTTTGTTAGCTTATTGTTGTCGATGTGTTTGATCTATGTTTGATGTTCCCCTTTTCTTTTTGTCAGCACTTTGTTCCCTGGCTGTTTATTTTTTTCACTCCAAGTCAATGTGTATTGTAATTATTCATACTTTTTATTCTCATTTTTTTTACTTCTCCTTTTTGAGGTGTCCTTGTTTTTTTTTTTTTCTTTCTTCTTTCTCCTCCCACTTACCCCTGGGGTTGCTCTCCACTTTGCTGGGCCTACCTGGCCTTTGCTCCTCCTCCTGGAGGCTGGTTGTATCCAGTGTCTCACCTTCTGAGCCCTTGGGCTGCTGGATTCATGCTGTCTCTGGGGTCCTGGGGGTGGCTGCTGCTGGTCGCTCCTGGGGCGCCGCGGAGGGCCCTGGGGCTTGGGGTGGGTCGGCCCTCCTGTTGCTCCCCCGCCCCTCTTCCTGCCTCTCTGCCTCCTCCCTCCTCGTCCTCCCTCTCCTCCCTGCCGGCTCCTTCGCGCCCCTCTTCCCCTCCTCCCCGCCCCTCGGGGGGCTGGGGGCCCTCCGTTGCCTGGGGTGGGCTGGGGGGCCGGGTGGGCCCTCCCCGGGGGTGAGCTCCAGCTCGCTCTTCGGGGGCTCCTATTGATAAGGGAGGCCAGAACCAATAGGTGCTGGCTGGGGGCCTTGATTCCGGGGCCTGTGCAGAGTTGGGAGGTAGTGGAGGGGAGTGGAGGTGATGTTGCGGCTGGATGGGCGTAGGCGGGGATGGCGTAGGCGCCTGCGCTTTAAGCCTCCTGGAGGTGGCCCTGTCTCTTGTCTGGGAGGGCTGCTGCGGGCTGCCGGCCGGTAGTCGGGCCCCATCAGCCATCTGGGCGCAGCTCTAGTCTAGCTGCTCCTGGGGGTCGTGGTGTTTGTGGTGCCCGTTGGTCCGTTGGTGTTCTCCCAGGTTCCTTTGCCTTTCGGCTCTGGGGGCCCCGCGCTTCAGTACCATTTCCATCCGTACTGACCTCCCCTTGGCTCTGTCACCTTGGGCCGGGCCCGCACCAGACAGCCTCTTATTGCGCACTTCACACTCCACACAATTCACTGTACATATACACTTTTAGGCACATACAGGGACACGTCAATTAGGGCCCCGTGGCAGTGGGGTGGGGCGGACTGCAGTGTTTTGTGGCACTGTGTCCTCCCCGTCTCCCTCCTGCTGCATCCTCCCACTCTCCACTTTTAATGCAGCACACACACTCACACTTTGGATGGAAGGTCTTGGTTGGCTAGGGGGATTTGGGTTGGAGCAGACAGCAGAGAACCCATTCTCTGTGGTCCTTCAACTCTCCACCCTGCCACCACTACTGCCCATCCAACTTTTAATGCACCACACTACACTCAGGGTTGCACGCATGCACGATGTAGGGCGAGTATTTCTTCGTCAGGGATCGGAGAAATATAGTAATAGGGTCTAAGGGTGGAAACACACTTTATGGCATCGCTGGTGGGGCCCGGCCCCTCTGGTTTTCTGACATTGGGAATGGTCAGTCACTAGCTTGCTGTTGCTGCGGGATCCCCGGGGTCTTGGGGTGGGCTGGGGGTGGTGGGGCGGTTGGGGGTGGGTGTTGTGTGGCGGGTGGGCCCTCTTGTCCCGGGCCTCCTGGGCTTGTTCGTGGCGCTGTTGGGGCGTCTGGCTGTGCCTTCCCTAGGTTCCTGGAATTGTGTGTTTCTCTGTGGTTCTGGTTGGCTCTCGGGGCGAAGCCTCCTGGGTGCTCCTGCTGCCTGGGCGGGCCCCTGCTCAGTCGTCTTAGCTGCTCTGGGCTTCGGTGCCAGTCACTCATGCATGTTGGTTCAGGGTGTACGAATGCCTGTCGTGTCCCATTGTTGAGTACTGATGGGACCCGCCAGAATGGGTGAAATCACTCTTCGGGCTTCACATCAAATTCATGCTTCTTATGCATTCTTACATCTCACCTTCGTCCCTTAGTGCCCAATTTTATTTACTTATTTATTATTATCATCATTATTATTGTTACTGTCTTTTCTGTCTTCTTCTTATTTCAGGGAGATTGGTTGCTAGGAATAATGCATCTCATATTCCTGATTTCTAATAACACTGCATGTTTGCACCCCTTTCCCATCTATCCTATGTTATCCTGTCTATCATCTGTTTTCCCCCTCAATCACAAAAGGTGCAGCACTTTCCTCTCTGGCTCACAATAAGAAATTCTAATAAAGAATGATAGCTTAGTTTCCAGAGAGGGCGGGGACCAGTCACACAAATGCACAAAATATCATACTTTTCTGCAAGATAAAAGTAAGCACCAATCTCATAAAAAGTTGACACCTGCCATACTGTGGTGTTTTACGATGGGAAGAGGTGCTGACAAAAAAAAAAAAAAGTAAACGTACTGAGTGAATATTTCACAGCATATCACTCCATAGCTCCTCACAACATCTACAACACAGCTAACTAGATGCTAACTACATACTATGTAAACTAGTCGCTATGCTATCTTATTAAACAAAACTAACTAGCGACAAAATATTACAATTATACGGAGCCCCGGACATGACATGGTCAAAAAAATATTAAATTGTGGCCACAATATAGCTATAACGTGCTCAGGAAATACTAATTTGTGGCCACAAAATAGTAAATTGTGGCCACGAAATACTAATTCGTGGCCAATTCATAGGTATAACATGCGCACGAACTAATAATAATATCATTCCTGTACAGTTGGGTAAACAAACCAAACGCGCCTTTGCGGAAACACCAATGGCCGATGTATTGTCTCTGTGAGCATCTTTTCTTATTCTGTTCTTGTCAATATCTTGTTATACCGCATTTAGACAGTTATTTAATTAGGGCTATGTTTGATACTTTGTTACAACGGGTATCCTGGGTATCTGCTGACGTCTCACCCGACTTTCACATTTTACCCTCATCCTGTTACTACACGTTGTTTTGTTGTGCTAATGTGTAGCCATTTGTGTCTACAGGAGCTGCAGCCCTGAACACATATCCGGGCACTGTTTGAGTAGCATTGACAGCTAAGAACTACTAAACGAGGTATGTTTTTTCCCGAGTCATGAAAGCGTCTCTCTTTTAACTAGGCTAGATCACCATGCTAACATGCTGTAAACCTAGCCTGGTCCGGACCAAATTCTGTTTTGAAATCAGCTAAAAACTGATGAAGTAGCATCATGTGTGTCAGACTCTCAGCTGAGGGAATTTCGAGGCTCTGTGAGCCGCAGCGTTTAATGATTCCACTGAACGCAGCCGTGCCGTTCTCTAACTGAACTACTGAAGGTGTCTGTATTGTTCTCTGGACAGCTTTCCTTCAATAATATTATGCAAGATTAAAATGTCACTGTATTATTGATCAGTCTGACGTTTATGTGCTATAATTCCTTTAAACCATTATGCTAATACGTTGATGATGCTTTTATGCTTGGTCCCGATTTGTTTAAGTTTGTTTTACACTGCCAGAAAACATAGAAAACATATTAGAACATTGCTCAATCTATTATTACCACAGATAATATCTGATCAATAAAAGTCATTTCACTTCGATTTGCCAAAGACTAAAGTGATTTCATGGGACAGTGTCAGAACTAAAGTCAGTTCAGCTGCATCAAGTTTGAAGTTTCAGAACTCTACAATGTGCAGCAGTCACCAGAAGTAAATGGGAGGCATTGATAGTGCTCCAAGTGCTAAAATAAATATATGAATTTACACTGTATTTGCAGCAACAGTGTTTTTGCAACATAATAATAGCGGGATTTGGGGCAATAGCTGATTTGGAACGATAGATCTACTACTTGTTAAAGCTACTTGTTTTTTTTTGTATTCCTGTGGTTTAAAGGTTAACTATGGATACTCGGCTGCAAGAATTTTTGATTGTTCGCAAACTTGAAGATGTGATCCAGCAACTTGAAGATGAAAATGTAAGTCACTGCAGCTGCTGTCTTTGCTTGTTAGGCGTGTGTGTGTGCGCGCGCATATTTTTTCCAAACAGAAGATTTTTTGACTGAAAGTTTGTGTTGAACCCACACCAGAACAGATAGACTCAATGCACAAATTCAGATACACACTCTAAAAATGTTATCTGTTTTAATTTTCAATGTAATCAAATACATCTTTTGAAAAAGAAATGAACTGTGTTAACAAACAAGTTTTAAATCAAACAAGATTTAAAATAATTCTTGGTCATCTCAAGTTGGAAAAATATCTGCATCGTTAAAAGAAGGCTACATAAAATGAAAATCTAATGATGTGAATAACTACATACCTCTCATACCACATAACTCTCATACCTCTCCTTTAAATATCCATTGGCATTTTATATTATGCATTTTTATTTATGAATTCATTTATTTATTGACTTGGAGTATCTTTTATTTTTTCAGATTGATGAAACTGTCATTCCATTAATGACAGACCTGGCAAAGTCCCCAAAGTTGGAGATAGAGTCTCCACTGTGGCCTTCTGCAGACAAGCAGCGCTGTCACAAAAATCACCATCCAGGAAAGAATCCATACTTTCAAGACTACGACAAAGACTGTCTGGAGCTGAAGGGATGTCTCCAAAAAAGAGATCATCCAAGTGGGAAGGAAATGTCAATCCTAAACGGAAAGTGAGACGAATTGAGGTTGGCTGGATGGATTATGATGAGGAAGAGGAAAGGTACAAACAGGTGAAGTCTGTACGTGGTGGAGGAACGAGGCATCTCTCTGTTGACAAAGATGAAACAGTGGCAAATATCAAAGTTATGGCTGAAAATCTTTTTTTTCCCCAAAGGCCAATCAAAAAAAAAAAAAAAACAAAGTCTTTTACAGTATTCAACTCATATTGAGAGCTCACAGATACATGTTGATGCGTCCAATACAGTAGAGGAATTGTATAACCAAAGCAAGGTTAAAATTCTGCGACTTTATCTGTGCACCACAAAGAAAACAGGACATCAGCCCTCAGGTGTGGAGGGTGATCATGCAATAAGCCAGCCCTCAGTGGTAGATTTCACTGACAATGAACAAAATCAGGCCATTGAGGATCTGTTGGTGGAAAACAGAAATTCAGAATCACCAAACCACTATGGAATTAATGATGGAGCCTCTAGTGGATATTTGGAACTCAACAACACATTACCATAGGATGGTCTGCTAACTCTGGGAGAAAATGAAGATTCTGATGCAATTATCATTATAAGTGGGGATGACCGTCTCGACAGTCATGTCATGTCTGACTGTCAACTGTGGATGAAACAAACCTTGAAACACTCTTTCCAGAAAAAGAGGATGATGCAGCTCATCAGACAGTGAATCAGTCACCGGTGCTTGCAGGGGAGGCCGATGTTCCAGCCCAAGCACTTCCTGAACCACAATCATGTCCTGTAACGCTGATTGTAAGAAGAGGTCACTGTCTCACTGACTTGATCAGTGCTTTCAAGGACACAAAAATTATTGCATCTGAGGTAAACATCAAAATGCGTCTACCAAATGGAGAACTTGAACAGGGGGAAGGAATTGGTGTTTTGCGAGACTGCCTTACAGAATTTTGGATGGATTTCTATGACAGCTGCACACTGGGAGTTGAGGTGAAAGTCCCCTTCCTCAGGCATGACTTTCAGTGTGAACGATGGCAGGCTGTATTTCTATTAGAGTATTTGTAGTAGAGTGGAAACAAGCTGGTTACTTCCCAGTGAAACTTGCAATACACCATCTATTGAACCATCTATTCCCATAACCCTCAGTAGTAGTGACCTCATGAGCTTCTTTAATGAGAAGATTATAACTATTAGGGAGAAAATCAGTCACACTGTGCCTTTGACTGAAAGTGCTTTGTCTTTAAACACAGGAAGCATAGGACTCATTGAAGAACTTGATGTATACTTGGACTGCTTTTCTCCCATAGACCTCCACAAACTGACTTCATTGATTTCCTCATCTAAGCCTTCTACCTGTCTCTTAGATCCCATCGCAACTTAACTGCTTAAAGAAGTTTTACCGTTACTGAGCACCTCTTTATTAAACATGATCAACTTGTCTTTGCTGTCAGGCTATGCACCTCAGTCATTTAAAGTAGCAGTAATCAAACCTCCATTTAAGTCAGACGATTCCAGCCAGTTAGCTAAGCTCCAAACATGTCTTCAGGATATAAAAACTTGCATGATGCACAATTTCTTGTTGTTAAATTCAGATAAAACTGAGGTTATTCTAATTGGCCCTGAAAATCTCAGAAATAACCTATCTAATGACTTATTTACTCTAGGTGGTTTGCACCAGCCTCGAGCACCACTGTAAGAAATCTAGGGGTAATTTTTGATCAAAATATGTCCTTCAACGTCCACATGAAACAAGCAGCTAGAACAGTTTTTTTTCATCTGCGTAACATTGCAAAAATAAGGCATATTCTCTCCCAAAACGATGCAGAAAAATTAGTCCATGCTTTTGTAACTTCTAGGCTGGACTACTGCAATTCCTTATTGTCAGGCTGCCCTAATAAGTCTATCACGACTCTCCAGCTGGTCCAGAATGCTGCAGCACGTGTTCTGACCAGAACCAGGAAAAGAGACCATATTTCTCCGGTGTTAGCCTCTCTGCACTGGCTCCCTGTAATATCTAGAATAGAATTTAAAATCCTCCTCCTCACCTACAAGGCACTGAATGGTCAGGCACTATCTTATCTTAAAGAGCTAATAGTGCCTTATAATCCTGCTAGAACTCTGCGCTCTCAGAATGCAGGACTACTAGCGGTTCCTAGGGTTTATAAAAGTAGAATGGGAGCTAGAGCTTTCAGTTATCAAGCTCCTCTTCTGTGGAACCAACTCCCTCTTTCAGTCCGGGAGGCAGACACCATCCCCTTATTCAAGAGTAGGCTTCAGACTTTCCTTTTTGATAGTGCTTATAGTTAGGACTGATCCAAGGCTGACTCAGGCTGCCTTGGATCAATCCTTAGTTATGCTGCTATAGGTCTAGACTGCCGGGGGACTTCCTCTGACACACTGAGCTTCTCTTCTTCTCCATTTCGATGCCTCCATTAAGTCATTTTACTAACTCATCTTCTTCCCCGGAGTCCCTGTGCTCTCAGCTCCCAGGTGTCCGTGAGCTGAGGCTACTTGGTGAGAAGGAGGTGGTGTCATCCAGGCTTCGTCTGTCGTGATGGTGGTGAGATGGAGAAGAGGCGATGCTGCTCAGGTTGTATCTGTTAGGGTGGTGGAGAAGAGGATGTGTTTACTCTTCCTCCTAACACATGCCGCAGATTAGTTTTGTGCCTCGTAGTCTCTGTGCGTTCTCATCTCACAGGTATCCATGGACCCAGTCTACCTGGTGGAGTAGTGGTTGTGCAGACCTGTCAGGCTTCATCTTCTGGTTCTGAGCGACGTGGTGGTGACGAGGTCATCCAGCAGAGGTTTCTCCTGTTTGGTGTGGTGGAGAGGAAGTCGAGCTGCTCAGGTTTCTTCTGGTTGGCGTGGTGGAGAGAGGAAGACGTGCTGCCCAGGCTTCTTCTGGTTGGTGTGGTGGAGAGGAGGACGTGCTGCCCAGGCTTCTTCTGGTTGGCGTGGTGGAGAGGACGACATGCTTCTCATTCTTTGCTGATAGCTTGATGATGCTCTTCATCCCCTTGGACACTCTCATATAATTCTATATATACACACCGTATAATAGCTGTTGTTATATTGAGTTAGACACTTCCATACAATTTTGTATGTAGTGTTAATGTGTTTTCATTGTTGTTGTTCTGTACACATGGCATCTATTGCACGTCTGTCCATCCTGGAAGAGGGATCCCCCTCTGTTGCTCTTCCTGAGGTTTCTTCCATTTCTTTTTCCGTTAAAAGGTTTTTTTTGGGGGGGGAGGTTCCCTTAGTCGATGCGAGGGTCATTTGTAAAGGACAGAGGGTGTCATATCCTGTACAGATTGTAAAGCCCAATGGGGCAAATTCATAATTTGTGATATTGGGCTATACAATTAAACTTGACTTGACTTGACATTTCTGGAAGAGGTCCTATATGGCTCAACAACCAGTAGTTTCAAGGATTCCCTTTTGCTGTACGTATCACAAGAAGAAAGATCTGTCCTTCTGAAGGCTTTGGAGGACTTTAATTCAGTGGACACAGATGAATTGCTGGATGTACTTGATGCACATGAATGCAAGCAGGTCCCTACCAAGGACACACTGCTCCCTGTTTTGGCACAGATTGGACACAAAGTAATCATTCAGGCCCCAGTGTATGTAATCAAGTGCTGGCGTCCTGTTGTGGATTCTGTAGCCGGTTTCCTACCACAAGAAGAATTGCATCATTTCATTACACAAAAAAAACAACAACTGCAAAAACAGTGAAGGGACTTCTGAACTTTCCAGAGGAGATGACAGCAGCTCAGTCAACAGTTTCTCGTTACCTGAAAAGGTACATTGGGGAAATTGATTTCAACCATCTTCAGATTTCCTGCGCTTCTGTACAGGATCTGACCTCATGGATAAGGCCATACAAATCGAGTTCATAGAAATCCCAGATTTCCTCCGCAGACCACAGTCCCACACGTGTGGATGCGTGCTAAACTGCCCATTGGTTACTACAGCTATCCAGATTTTAGCAGCGAATTTAACAACATTCTCTCAAGCTCAATGTGGGTAATGGATGTGGTGTAGGTAATAATACAAACAATAACATTAAGGATGTGACAGCCCCTTGCTAGACTGGATGGTTTTGTTATTTTAACTATGCAGCCTGTTTTTTAATTTTGGCATTTTATTTCATCTGCTTTTAAAGTGGTTGTTGTGTTTTTTCACAATCAATTGGTAATCATAAAGGGATAGTTCGGGTTTTTGAAGTAGGGTTGTATGAGGTACATGTGCTTAGTCAGTGTAACACCTACATTGCTGGGGTCAGGGACAAGCAACACAACAACAAAACATATTTTATTCACCTAAAAGAAATCCCACCTCAAACGAATTCACCAAGTTACCTGTACACTATCCATCCATCCATTATCTACCGCTTATCCTCATAGGGTCACGGGGGGGCTGGAGCCTATCCCAGCTATCTTAGGGCGGAAGGCAGGGTACACCCTGGACAAGTCGCCACCTCATCGCAGGACACATAGAGACAGACAACCACTCACACTCACATTCACACCTACAGTCAATTTAAATTAGCCAATTAACCTAATCCCCATGCATGTTTTTGGATGCTGGGGGGAAGCCGGAGTACCTGGAGAGAACCCACGCAGACACAGGGAGAACATGCAAACTCCACACAGAAAGGCCCTGGGCCCGGGATTCGAACCCGGTACCTTCTTGCTGTGAGGACCTGTGCACTATATTTGGAATATTTTCAGTGCTTCACCTGGTGGGAAAACAGAGTTGTTTTTTTTACAGTAACCACAGAACTTCTGTATTCCTGGACCTAAAGTGCATTGTGCCTGTTCCACACTGTATTACTCCAGTTAGTGCCAAAAGAAATGACTACTTTATGAGCAGGTGAAGAGCTGAAAATATAGTGTACAGTTACATTTCTACAATCTGAGAGAGTGCTGAGTGCTGTCTACTGCAGATACACTGACTAGGCATAAGTGTAGCTCCACTCCAATTGATTAAGAATGTTTGTGTTATTATTTTTACAGTTGTTTGTAGCAATCCCAGTAGAAACAAAAATGTGAGCCTTGGCTGATGTTTTCAAGGTGTTTAAAAATAAGTGAGTTATTTAGATTCTTTGTTTACATTTTAAAGAATTTCAAATAGAAACTAGAAAACCGCAAGCGGTTATGTAGGGCCCTCGCGGTATGTCGCAGTCGGGTATCAGATGGGTACGGCGGTGCGAGCAGGGGGCAATAAACGTCAAGCGATTTGGCCAATAAACAAAGGAGTTACGGCCATCCGATGGTTCAATGTGGAAATCCAGCCAAAATGAAGAGTGCAAACAAAATGGCCGACTTCCTGTTTGGAATAGACAGTTGGTGCAAGAGACTTTTTTGTGCGTCTGGTCAAGGTACACGTGTGTACTGATTTTCATTTTCCAACTCCATAAAAACCTCTATGGGGAGGGGTTTTTGAAAATTTCAAGGGGGCACTATTGGGCCATTTTGCCCCGCCCATTAGTGTGGACCACATCAGATGTTAGAGGTCGCCACCCTTGACCTGGGTATGAACTTTCACGATGATACAAGTTTCTTCAAGCCATCAAAAAGCCAAAGAACTGGTCACCTCCTATTGCCATTGGAGGGCGCCATGTGTCAGGCGTAACATTAATACATCAGAACGTTCAGGGCTGAGTCCCCATCATGCTCAGAAAATTTGAAGCTGCTTGGATAGAGTATGTGAACGTGAGAGTTGTTCGAATTTAGACGGCGAATTCGCCAAAGTTTCTCAAGCCCTAGTGGCCACGCCCTTTGACCTAATTACGTGCAGAGCACAACTTTTGCTCAGCTAGGTCTGGAGATGAAGAGTACCAAATTTCAAGTAGATCGGACGAAATCCCTGGGACGAGTTCGTTTTCATCAGAAAATCCAAAATTCAAAATGGCCGACTTCCTGTTTGGACTAGACAATTGGTGCTAGAGACTTTTTTGTGCGTCTGCTCTACTTGCACATGTGTACCAATTTTCATGTTCCAACTCCATAAAAACCCTTATGGGGAGGGGTTTTTGAATGTTTCAAGCGCAATGGAGCCATTTTGACCGTTTATGGACATGGCCCCCATCAGATGTTAGAGGTCATCACCCTTGACCTGTGTATCAATTTTCATGATGATACGACTTTATTTAAGCCGTCAAAAAGCCAAACGTATTTTCTCGAAAAATTGTCAAAATTTGCCGCGCCACCACACGGACGCCGTTAGCCGTAGCCTCACAGCGTTCGAACTGTAGCTTCACTGAGTTGTTATTTATGTTTTAGAAGTGTAATGAAGTTGATGGAGTAAATTATGTGAAATCGGTAAAAGTAAAAAGTAAGAACGGGTCACTTCCTGTTACCACCGGGGGGTGCTACGAGTAAGGCTTGCTATGAATACATCGGAACGTTCAGGACCCCATCCCCGTCATGCTCAGAAAATTTGAAGTTGCAAGGATCCACTATGTGAATGTGAGAGCCGTTCGAATTTTGACAGCGAATTCGCCAAAGTTTGTCGAGCCCTAGCAGCCACGCCCTTTGACCTAATTATGCGCAGAGCACAACTTTTGCTCAGCTAGGTCTGAAGGTGATCTGTACCAAATTTCAAGTCGATCGGACAAAATCCCTTTCGTTTGTTTTCATCAGAAAATCCAAAATTCAAAATGGCCGACTTCCTGTTGGAATTTCAACTTCCTGACAAGAGACAATTTTTTTTGTCTGGGTATGCTTAACATGTGTACCGATTTTCGTTGAGGTACGCCAAAGTTGGCGAATTTCCCTATGGGATTTTTTTGACTTTGTAGGGGGCGCTACTCAGCCATTTCGCAAGCGCCCGTGTGCGATCATCCCAAAATATTGAATTTCGGATCGGGCTGCAGGAATGTGCAAAGTTACACAACTTTTTAACGATGGGAAAGGGGCGAAATTTGGGAAAACAAAGTGTCAGGAATAATAATAATAATAATAATAATAATAAACATTACAGTTTCAATAGGTCCCTTGCGGAAAATATGTACATTATGCTGTAAAAAATGTACTAAAGTACCAATTATACTACACTATTTGTATGATTTTGTCCCTTTAAATTGCCTCAAATAACTGTGGACGAACCACTTCCCTCAGATGCAAATATAAATCAAGTGCCTGGGACATGGTAGATGGGAACTCCAAGCTTGTGTCCTCCATTGTTATTGTGCACAAATCAATCATGTCCACATCGCATGGGATTGACCTTAAAAATGTGCAGCTGTCTTTACATGTGGTCAAATCTTCAGTCAGTGGAACAAGGCAGTCTTCTGTGCCCCAAAGTAGGGCCATGTACTGTACATGACATCAGGTATTCCACTGGGCACATTGGTGTTCTTGGAGGGCCTTATACGGTGAGCGTTCCAAACACCCCGGATGTCATTTAATACCTCCTGTTGAAGGAACAAGAATGATTAAATCACAGCTGACACGTAAACATGTTGCATTTAAAAATATGAAATTAAAGTCCTCTTTATTCTCTGCCTTTGCAGTGGGTAAGAAAAACAAAAGTTTGTGTTGCGAAAATAAAAGTAGCTTAAATTGCATTGTGTAAATTGCATGTGTCTTATTTTCTCAGCAGTCTGAAGAACCAATACACCACACACATTAAATAAATATAAACTCACAGTGGCTTAAATCTCTAAGATTACATGAAGGTAATGCAGTGTTTATGGGTTTCTTGCTGTGATCATAATATGTATAGGCTATTTACCTGAATGACTGGCATGAAACAGAACTGTGACAGAGCTTTGTCAACAAAATCACCAGCAAAGAATCCCTCATCCTTCAGGTCTGCTAGAAACGTGATCCAGGCTTCCATTCCTTCTTTTCTCATCACTCCCCACAAGCTCTCAATCCTCTGGTTCGCGGTACTTGCCCCTGTGATGTAGCTCCTCTCTGCTGCTCTGTCATCCACGTCGTTTCTCCGTAAATACCGCTGAATGTCTCTGACCACCACGTTCTCAGTGCCCATGTCAGTTCGTACGAGCCTGGGGCAGCCCCCACAGTGCTCCACTGCTTCCACAAAGTACCCCCCGATAACTTTCGGGTCGCTGTTATTGAGGGCGGCCCGCAGCCAAATGATGTTGCGTGAGAAGCCGTCGATGCATCCATTAATGCATATCCCATATGGCTTCAGTTTGTCGTATGAGTCTAGGTCCCCGAGCGAAATATTGCCTCCTTCTGAGTCGTCTGCTGTGGCGAACTTGGGAACCGATGGGGTCCAGTAGAGAGAGGAAGATCCTTCTTTCCCGATAGAAATGCCGTGTTGTTTACACTTTGTATACATCCACCGGTAACCGTGATCCTTTCCAGGGCCTTGCAGTTGGTCAACAATGAAATCTATCCCGGCGTCCAAGGCGTACCTCCGCCGTTAAAGCAACCTGGCTCTCAATATTCTGTGTAAATGCCTCTCGGTAATAATGGTTCCTTGCAATGCCAGACTTTTCAGAATATCTTTGTAGCTCATTCCCAGCCTAAAATAAAAGTCAATCATACCAACGTTATCCATTTCCATCGTGAAACTGTAGCCCCTCTGCCTCTGCCTGAGACCTTGGTGCGCTTGTTTTGTTTACCCAGCTGTCCAGGAATTATATTATTATTAGTTCGTGCGCACGTTATACTTACTTCGTGGCGACAAATTAGTATTTAGTATTTTAGTCTCTCACTCTTAGTCTCTGTCACTGACACAACATCTGCTAGCAAACTCCAAGGAGAGGGGGTTGTAGCTGATTCTGTGGTCTGTCCTGAGACCAGTGGTCTCTGGCAGGGACCAGTGGTCACAACCACTAGGGGCGCTAAAGACACTGGTCGCGACCAGCTCCTCAGTAGTCTGCCCCATGGTCCTTGTGGTCTGTGAAGTGGCTTTAGTATTTCCTCTCCTTTCCGGTCATTTTAACAGCACGATTAGCTGGATAAATGTCAGGGATCATAATCTTTTGTCGACTTCATGCACTATATAAGATATATTATGATTATTAATGTTATTCATATTGATTATGAAGAGCCGTGTGGTCAGGACCAGCTGGTCTCTGGCACGGACCAGTGGTCTCTGGCAGGGACCAGTGGTCACAACCACTAGGGGCGCTAAAGACACTGGTCGCGACCAGCTCCTCAGTGGTCTGCCCCGTGGTCCCTGTGGTCTGTGAAGTGGCTTTAGTATTTCCTCCCCTTTCTGGTCATTTTAACAGCACGATTAGCTGGGTAAATGTCAGGGATCATAATCTTTTGTTGACATAATGCACTATATCAGATATATTATGATTATTAATGATTTTGTTTTAAGTGAAGAGCCGTGTGGTCAGTGTCTTTAGCGCGTGTGGTGGTTATGACCACTGGTCCATGCCAGAGACCAGCTGGTCCGTGCCAGAGATGGACCAGTGGTCATAACCACCACACACGCTAAAGACACTGGTCGCGACCAGAGGCACAGCAGTGATCACCAGCTTCTTACTGGCACTAAAATGACTGGTCCTGACCACCTCCTCTGTGATTGGTTCTGTTGTTTGGACCAGTTGAGTGATTTATGGAGTGTTTGTTTGTATTCACTTTCAATACAACTTGTCCCGTTTCTGTTCCGTTTCGTTGTTAGCAGAATAACCTAAATATGGGAAGCCATAATCGTCTATCCAATATTATTATTATTAATAGAAATCATAATAACAATGATGATGATGATTATTATTATAATTATTATTATTATTATTAGTCGTAGTGACAATGCAAGTCTGTGTCTTCCATCATCAATGATCAGGATCACTTAGCCTAACTTTTTTTTTTTAAAAGAGAATTGAAGATTCATTTTCAGTTGGTTTTTGATCATGCCATGGCTGCCTGGCCACTGCCTTTAGACCAATGAAATGAGGGAAACAGTTGGTGATTCAGTTCCTGGCCAATCAGGAGCCATTTTAAATTTTGATGAAAACCACGAAGAGCGGCAAACATGGGCGAGGAGATTTTGCTCGGATTCCCTGGATTCCTGGGTCAATTCCAATGATCTGTGTAAGTAATCTTTGACTTTTATTATGTTTTCATTGTTATTCGTCGAGATATGCTTACGTTATCAGACTCTTTCTATTTTTTATGTTTGAGCTTTATATTTGTAATGTCAATATAAACCCCAAATGTATAATAATAAATAAATATAGTAGTAATAGTAATGAATAACTTATAAAGCCTCGAGTGGCCCTATCAGGACCCGTATGTATATAGCCTATATATGTAGGCTAATAAAGAGAGAAAGATAGCAAGAGAGAATAATGGTTTCTTTAAAGCACTTTCACTGCCCAGAAAAAACGATATATATACTAAGAGGCATTAAAAACGCAACAAAGTCAATGTAAAATAAAATTGGATACAACTAATTTGTATACAAAAAATGTTTTGTTTACAACCACTCGTGGCTATTGAAACTATGGAGCCACATTTTTCAGCTCAAACAATAAATCAACGTGGCAGAAGGTACTAATCCCTGTTTTTGCATGTGTGATTCGTTAGGACATTGTTTGAAAGCTTTCAATGAGTTCTTTTGGTGATTTGAGCTCAACTGGTCAAGGCTTTAAAAACCTGGAGGAAAAATACAAGCTGTCACAGACGGTCACCATGCCACGCTTAGCAGCAAACATGAGGGAGTTGGTATGCTGAGATCCGGAATGACCGAAGCGAGGGTAGCCAGGCATTTTGGCGTCCACAGATGTGCAGGCACGTTATGCACAGACATAATGTGCAGGTTATGGACTGGCCGCCTTATTCCTTGGATATGAATCCGATTGAACACCTTTGGGACAATCTGGATCGCCGTGTACGGCATGGTATTCCCCTGTCGGTGACGGTTGCTGATCGCCGTACTGCACCCTTGGAAGAGTGGGAAGCGATTCCAGTGGCCGAAATCAACGCGCTCATCATGTCTATGCCACAACGATCACACAAGATACTGACATTTGTAATCCATGTTGATTAATTTTTCTATTGTTGCTTTTGTTCATTCATGTTCAGTATCATACCAAGTGAAGTCGCCCAATAAATTATGAAAATTCAAATAATATAAAAAAAATACAATGTTGCATTTTTAATGCCTCTTAGTGTATTTCCAACCCATTATGTTATGTTTATATTAACGGCACAACATTTTGGTAAACGTGTGCTGTCTTATATGAATGCCACTACATAGAAGTTATGATTTTTTTTTTGCCTTGTAGACGACAAGCTGCTCTTGACAAATATGGCTGCAGGTAAAGTATTTGATTTGTATTTTTTGTGATATGTATTTTATTTTGTTTGAGCAATTCATCATATTTATAAAGTCAATATCATTATACTAATAATACCAATTTGTACTGTTATTTAGTGCTTAATACAGCCTAAAAGTCAACAGAGGACTTCTACCAAAATGTGGACAACAATTGCCCTTATTGCATTGTTGCCACAGTGGCAACCAGAGACCATCTGAATAAGGTCCATTTAAAATATGCAGCGTGCTTCAGTGACAATGCAGTTGGTAAGCATAATAAACCATGGCTATTTTAATCTTTCCACAGACACTTTCAGCATACCATGTCACTGTGAGGTGAAGCTGGCACAAAGGAGCCATTGGCACTGTCCCAAGTGCCAATCTGTCCTTCAAAGAAAACATTCTTTTGAAAAACACCTGAAAACACATGGTAAGATCACCCAAAAACATAGAAAAACAGATATTGTACTCTCCGTCATCTCCGTCCGTTTCCATGAACACAGTCATTTACACAGACTGGTGTATGTAAAAATAATTGATCACATACATTTTTGTGTTCCAGTAATTTAAAGCTGGCCTTGAATAAATGTACCTTGGCATGATGAAGCAATGTTATTTAGGTTAACAGTCATGGCTGACTCACGGAGAATGTATCGAATTTTTATATGTATCCCAACCTATGGTTAGGAATTTCAAGTTATAATAATTATATTATCCAATAACTGTTACACATCAAATGAAATTGATTTTTTTCCCCTCAATGGACAGGGTTGATCCTTCAGAGTAAGACACTCCTCCCAGGTAGTAACATGTCCTATGTACAAGAAAATACCAATATTTGAATTGATACAGTGACTTTGTTTTTTTTACAAGTCTTAGAGAACACTGCCCATTGAAGCTATGGTAATCAATGCTATAATGACAAAAATGCAGTAAATATATTTTTTTATATATTTCTAGTCACATCATAGCACCTGGGCGGCACGGTGGTGTAGTGGTTAGCACTGTCGCCTAACAGCAAGAAGATACCGGGTTCGAACCCCGGGGCCTTTTTGTGTGGAGTTCTCCCCCGTGTCTGCGTGGGTTCTCTCCGGGTACTCCGGCTTCCTCCCACCATCCAAAAACATGCATGGGGATTAGGTTAATTGGCTAATTTAAATTGACCGTAGGTGTGAATGTGAGTGTGAATGGTTGTCTGTCTCTATGTGCCCTGCGATGAGGTGGCGACTTGTCCAGGATGTACCCTGCCTTCTGCCCTAAGACAGCTGGGATAGGCTCCAGCCCCCCCGCGACCCTATGAGGATAAGCGGTAGATAATGGATGGATGGATGGATCATAGCACCTAACCGGGTATGACTTGCAAGTGTATGCACAGTGGATTTTATTAATGTTGTTGTACTGTATGACATAACATGCTTAGTATTTGAGACAGAGTAATGCCACATACAGCCTGTAATATGTTTTTTCTCCTTTTCCCCAGATGTGTTATCTGTGAAAGAGAAACCAGTGCAATCTGAAAACAAACAGAATTATAAATCCTTTCAGTGTCCTGCATGTGATGCATGTTTTTCTAGTGCACCTACAAGACATGAGCTGGACAAACACAACAAAGGAACTGAACCCATCTTCCTTGTGGATGAAGAGAGAGGGATTTTTGTGACAGCACAGGACAAGTCTGGACCACAGACCATAATTCATGTGTCCAAGTCCTTTTCTAGGCAGGTCCTTGACAGCGAAGTGCCAAGCTGCAGGGAGTTTATGGCCATGGCCATGGGCAGAGAATGCATACACCTGGAGAGAGTAAAGCATTTCAAGTACCACCAGCCACCTCCTCTGCTGCAGGCTACCGTAATTGAGGAGATGTTTGAAAAGGGGCTCATTTCCAGCACGACTAAACCGGAATGCACAAGCCTAAATGAGAGAGCCACACAGGATGGGACCCTGTATACCCTGTATTTTTTGATGAACATGGATATTCAGGCAGTAAAGTAAACTTTTCTGTACACACATCAAAAGTGGACAGTTGATGTTGTTTTGGCAGAACAAGGGTGACACTGGACACTGGAAGTCGAAAGTGGACATGTCGCTGCAAAGGCACAAAGAGAAGAATGTGTGTCCACATTTATCCCAGCTAGCAGGGAACGTTCCCACAGCATTGGCTAACATTCCATACAGGCTCTATTAATGTTTTGAAGAAAACATTCTTGTGTAATGTTCAAAGAACATTATAATAATGTTTATGATTTTAAATAATGTTACTGTAGTGTTAAATGTTAACATAGATGGAATATTTTAAATGGAACATCTTAAGGATGTTTTGGGGATGTTAGTGAGGTATGCAATTATAGAGTGTTCCTCTATAAAACATTACCACAATGTTCCATAATAACAAAGGAAAGAACTTCTTGGAATAAAACATTTTAAAAACATTTTCGGGATAGTATTAAGACCTCTGATTGTAGTATGTTTTTTAAAACATTCTTACAATGTTCTACAGTAATAAGGAAGGAACATTCTAAAAGCAATGTGTTTTCAGGATCAACAAAATTTTTTCAGGATGTTATTAATCCTGCATATCAGAATTAGCATGTTTTTGTAATGTTCTTGAGAAACAAATTCCGACTGTTTTGCCTATAGCATTCTGAGGATATTTTAGGGATAATTTTAGGTAACAGATCACAGAATGTTATTAATAAAATGTTCAGTGATATCACATGAAGAACATTTTTAAAGTAATGTTCCTAAAATGTTTTGAGGATGTTATTGATACTTCAGACTAGACAATGTTGTTTTCCAAAACATTTCGGTAATCTGATACATTAACAAATCTAGAATATTTGTCTACAACATGCTTAGGATGTTTTGAAGATGTTTTTGAGTCAATAATAATTGAATGTTCTCTATGAGAACATTTCCATGATGTTACAGGAAAACTACAAGGGAACATTCTCAAAGGAACATTCAAAAAATGTTTTAAGTATGTTATTAAGGCATCGGATTATATCACATTATTTATACAATGTCTTTACAATGTTATATGATAATCAATGAAGAACATCCACAAAGTAATATTCAGAAAACATTTACAAGACATTATTGATGCCTCAGATCATTTTTACTGTTTGTTCCTTTCATGTGATATGTAAACAAAGGAAGAATGTTTTGCCTGTAACATTTTGAGGATATTATAGGGATAATGTTTACCTAATAGATTACAGGATGTTATTAATAAAATGTTCCCATCATGTTAAGTGATATCACACGAAAAACATTTTTATAGTAATATTTGGAAAATGTTTTGAGGATGTTATTGATGCTTCAGACTACACAATGTTGTTTTCCAAACCATTTCGGTAATCTGATACATTAACAAATCTAGAATATTTGTCTACAACATGCTTAGGATGTTTTGAAGATGTTTTTGAGTCAATAATAATTGAATGTTCTCATAGAGAACATTTCCATGATGTTACAGGAAAACTACAAAGGAACATTCTTAAAGCAACATTCAAAAAATGTTTTCAGTATGTTATTAAGGCATCGGATTATATCACGTTATTTATACAATGTCTTTACAATGTTATATGATAATCAATGAAGAACATCCACAAAGTAATATTCAGAAAACATTTACAAGACATTATTGATGCCTCAGATCATTTTTACTGTTTGTTCCTTTCATGTGATATGTAAACAAAGGAAGAATGTTTTGCCTGTAACATTTTGAGGATATTATAGGGATAATCTTTACCTAATAGATTACAGGATGTTATTAATAAAATGTTCCCATCATGTTAAGTGATATCACACGAAAAACATTTTTGGAGTAATATTTGGAAAATGTTTTGAGGATGTTACTGATATTTCAGACTACACAATGTTGTTTTCCAAAACATTTCTGTAATCTGATAAAGATAGGTTATTGAGAGAAAGATTATTCTGATGTCTTATGATGGTAAATGAAGAATATGCAGAAAACAGAGCCAAAATGCATTTTACCCCGGAGGCGACACATCATTTTTGTGGAACACCCTGAGAGGGTCCACCTACTGGTTGTCTGGACCTGGAGCTTCTTTGACTAGTTTTCTATAACAAATTTTTGCAGCCTAGAATATGTCAGTGATTAACAACAACTTTGATCATAATGGAATTTTATTATTTTGTGCATTGCCAGTTTTCAGGAAAACTCCCTTTCAGTCCCAGTGTACACTTTTTGTGTATTTCACATAAATGGGTATCAACACTATAAATATATATTAATGTTTTTTATACATTTAGCCCTGATTATATAAACATTTTAATCATTTTTTCATGAACATGAAAGTAGGCTCCACTGCTGAGGACGAGGCAACCCTGCAGGTGGTCTGCAGGTCTTGTCGCAAAGAAAAGAAATTCAAATTCAAATTCAAGATTTGCACCAATAGTCAACTGAGGAGGCTTGGTCTGACCCCGACAGCAGATTGCAGCTATACATTCGCGCGGAATCGCAAGTCGTTGAGGTTGTGGTGGTTGTGGTTCACTTGGTAAGTATTGAATTAATGGTTGCTACGTTTGGACAAAGTTCTTAAAAGTATTTTTACAATACGCAGACTGAAAAGAACAGACACGTCTCTGTACACTATTGAAGGAGAAATTTGGGTTTGCTAGAGTCATTTGCTAGCATCAATTCCTTTATGTCCAAATGCGTATAACATTGTTCCAAATATTAGGCTGGTAAAAAGGTTGGTAATGTGGAAGACGGTTTCACCCTCTGCCAAGTTGACCAGTGCACATTGATGTATGAGACCTAGTTGTTGTCAAACGCGAATTTCTTGCCGAAACCTGCTGCATCAGAGCTAGCTCGATTGCATGTTGCTGCTGGAGCTATTGAGGTTGAGATTTAATTCGTGAGAATGTTTATATTGAGTAGTTGTGGCCGTCATAAACAAAATATTAGGGGTTAATACAGTATGCAGACGGAGAGTTGAGACACTTAGTTACTTCATAGCTTTTTAATTAAGGTAATGGTTTAAAAAAATATTTGTTGAATCAGTATAAGTTGCTGTAATGGGCTTTATGTGAATTTTGGCACAAAACGTGTTTTTCCCCATGAAATGTGGATGTGAAATGTTAGATGGATAATCTTTTCATTCATGTTATTCACAATAAAGCTTATTTGATTTATTATGAATTAAAATGAATGAATGCTAATGAATGGCGTTATTATCACTTAAACATGAAGCTTAAATCAATTTTATGAACCTGTCAGTCAAAATGACATTTTTTCCAATTATTGCAGTCACTGTATAATTGTTCCTGACATTTGACTTGATGTGATGAATGTACTTATACCTGTGTCTTTTGTGTTCTCTCTTTACAGGATAAAAAGATGGATATCACATCTGGATTGGTAGGGCTTTTCAAATAACCGTTTTCCTCCTTTTTCCGGGTGTGTTTTGCTTAAGTTAAGTTGCCATGTCAGACAGAAAATATTCAGCTCGCTGGAAAAGGGCAAAGAGATTGGAAGAAAAATGTTCACATGAAAAATCAGGAGCAGGAGCTTGTCAGTCAGAACAGGAGCTTGCACGCATAAACAAACAACCCTCTTCACTGTCATTCACTGACACATCAGCACTGACACATCAACATGAACTGATAGGGAGTGGGGCTTCTGTAGAGCAGAATGGTGCAGAAGATTTACTTTCGGAGACGAGTAGCGATATGGAAACTGACACCCCACTCACACATTCCCTTGCTCAGTGGGCAACTGAATTTCAGGTGAAACATAATGCCGTCAGTTCTTTGTTGGGGATTTTGAGAGAGCATGGCCACTCAGAGTTGCCAAAGACTGCAAAAACACTGCTCAACACCTGTGAAAGTGTCGAACATGGGTTGAAATCAGGAATGCAGTATGTTTACCTTGGCTGCAAAGATCAGCTCCTGAAACATTGGAAAATGTATCCACAACAGGTGATCTCTAAATTGGATTTCATTGACATTTCTCTCAACATTGATGGGTTGCCACTTTTTAAGAGCAGCAAGGACACTCTGTGGCCAATACTTTGTCAACTAAATTTATCTCCTCCCACAGTTTTCCCACTAGCTCTCTGTTTTGGTTTGTCAAAGCCAAGTAATCTTGACTTTCTTGATGATGTTGTTGGCGACCTTCGCAGTATTTTTGAAAATGGACTTGAAGCAGACAGTGGTTTGATTAGAGTCAAGCTGCGTTGTATCACATGTGATGCCCCAGCCAAGGCTCTGGTCAAGTCCATCAAGCTATGTACAGGTTATTATGGATGTGACAAATGCACACAAAAAGGACTGTGGGATGGCCATCGGGTGATCTATCCTGAAATCACCAATCTAACATTGAGAACTGATGCCTCATTCAGAGATCAGTCGCAGGAGGAGCATCACCTGCAATCTGTGGTGTCTCCATTTTGCCACCTCCCAACAAATATGATTGAGCACTTCCCTATAGATTATATGCACCAGTGTGTCTTGGGGTCATGCGCAAACTAATCCTTTTGTGGGTTAGGGGACCACAGATGATCAGATTGTCGTCTGGACAAGTTAAGGAGGTCAGTTCTAAACTTGTGGAGCTTAGAGAGTGCATTCCCAATGTGTTTGCAAGGAAACCAAGAGGTTTGGAGGACATTGATAGGTGGAAGGCCACAGAACTAAGGCAATTTGCCCTCTATACTGGAAAGATTGTGCTGAAGGGTATTATTTCCAAGCAGCTCTACGAGCACTTCCTGGTCTTCAGTGTGGCATTGTCCATCCTTGTTTGTCCAAGACTGACGAAACAACACAGCCACTATGCAGAGGAGATGTTGTTGTACTTTGTTGGCCAGGGAAGGAGGTTGTATGGGGATGAATTCCTTGTGTACAATGTACACAGTTTGGTACACTTAGCATTTGATGCTAAGCTGTATGGCAGCCTTGACGAGTGCAGTGCTTTCTCTTTTGAGAATTACTTGCATCAAATAAAAAGACTCGTTCGTTCTGGCCGAAATCCTCTCTCACAAATTGTCCGGCGGCTTGGGGAAGCAGATATGGTGAGAAGGATACAGACCAAACAAAAAAAGGCTGTTGAAAGCAAACGTCCCAACAATGTGTTCACTCTTAGTGACATAGAGTGTTGTGAAGTTGTGGAGATTAGCTCAGATGACAAAATGCCAGGGGAAAAGATTTTCCTCTGTCGTGTGTACAGTCAACTTGAGCCACATTTCATCCATCCTTGTGACTCAAGATTGATTGGTGTTTACACAGCCAAAGACAAGCACACTCGGATGAAAACACTATCCGAAAGGCATTTGGGCAGGCAGGCTTTTATGACAGAGGCCAATGATGGCTTGAGAATTGTCGTAACCATTCTCCACTCTTTCTGAAAAGTAATATTGCTGTTGTGTGTTAGATGTGTTAGATTGTGTGTTAGATGATAGAATGTTAGATTATGTCCAGTGAAACCATGACACCCAGTACCAAACCCCCCCCATCCCTTTTTAACAACATAAATAAATAAGAAAATACGGAACTGACATGAAAGTGGTAAGTATACGAATGTGTACAATTAAGCCACAGAACTAAACTTACTAAGGTAATATATTGAGTCAGGGTAGAATTTGACACAATTTTCTTTTCCTCTTCCAGAATATGAAACAGTTTGCGGTCGTCATTTTCATCCAGACCAACACGGTGGACACAGTTCCCACTAACTGGATAGAGCAGACACAAAAGGTATTTTATCATCCTTTATCAAATGCTTCATGTCAGCTCCCTCTGGCATGGGTCAGTCTAGGCCCTCGGTTTGTCTGTCTTCTAAATTTTACTCTCCATATTTGCCCCTGTATATTACCTACCCCTTACTCCATGCCCAAAAGAAGAGGTCATAGACCTTGCTTATATTATGGCTCCTAAGCTGTAAAAGACTCTTTCATTGGATGTCAGCTTAATTGCTTATGTTGGTTTTTTTTCAGCTACAGACTGTCATGTCTTGTCATCTGTCTTGTCTGCCATGTTGTCTAGTTCATGTTTTTACTTTAGTTTTCACCTTCTTTCAGGTTACTTTTGTCATGTCTGCGTCTTGTCCATGTCCTGTTTTATTTTGAAATCCTTGCCTTCCTCATGTTTCTGTGCACTTGCCCTTCCTGCTGTGCTCCCACCTGTGTCTAATTGTCTATTCCCGCCCTGATTGTCTCCACCTGTGCCCAATCACCCAGTGTCTATATGTAGTCCTTGTCTCCCTTTGTCAAAACGTTGTGATTCATGCTGTCAAGTCTGTGTCCAGTCTGAGCTCCAGGTCAAGTCTGTTTTTTGTTCAAGTCCAAGTTAAGTCTTTGTGTTCATACTTTGTTATACTTATTTTTTCCAAGCCTTGTCTTGCGCTTTTAGTTGTTACAAAAGTTTTTTGTTGTTACTTTGTTTAAAATAAGCCTTTTTTGTTACTTTCAGTTATGCGTTTGGGTCGTGTTTCTTTAATCCTGACACAGACTAATCTGTTAAAACTGGCCTCTTATTTGTGTATTTATGTTTTAATGCCTTTCCTTTATTAACTATTTTATAGTGTAAATTATCATGTGAACTTCTTTTTATGCATACCTTACTGTTTTTATGTTTTCTGCAGGGTCTTTATTGTTATTGGCCTAAACCCAAACGAAACGTCACAGTCAAAGTAAAGAGGAGGGACCTCCCGGACAAAGAAAAGTGGACGAGGGACCATGTCCGGATTTTAAAGTTCACAGGTTAGGTATTGTCTCGTCCTGTTCATTCTTCAAAGCAAAATAACAAAATCCCTCATGCTCCCACTAAAATCACATTTCTGTGATGAAAAAGTGAATTATTCGGTTTGAGTGTAAACCATTTACTGTTTATTGAATAGTCCTGTTAATCAATTTTAAATAATCTAGTTAATTACATGCTTTGATTTATTTATCTAAACTAATCATATCATATTTTGTGGGAAAGACTCAGACTTTAATTAATAAGAATGTCATCTCTACTTTAATGTAAGGACGTTATGAATTATGATGACGTGAATGAAATATCAATAGATTAAAGCTGCTAGTTCAACATTTTGGCAAATTTGCCTATCACCATAATCCATATAGTCTTGGGAGTTGGTAATAACTTTTCATAGTTGCATGTTTTTTTTGAGATCCATGGCCAATGAAGTGACCACATCAAATAATGGTGTGACTTATTGAGACAAGAGTTGTTTTGGAGGCAAATGCATAGCTGGAACTACTTTACAGATTCGGCTGGGCTTAGGCGGAGTTGCACCATGAAGATATGTTTTACATGCCTGCAACATTATTATGCACAGAGGATACATACAATCAAAAACTAAGGTTACAATTAGCCATGGTTCAAGATGGGTAGCTGTTTTTTTTTTTTAACAGTGGGTAAATTTGTGTGCCAGACATGTGCCTTAAATTTTTTTTTGTGCACAGCTCTCAGACAATCAGCAAAGAAGATTTGTAAAGACCATGGTGTAAATGTACTTATGTTTGTAAAAATGTGAATTTCCATATAAAAATTACATCTGGCTTAGGGATGCACATTTTGGATTTTTTTTTTTTATGACCGTTAACCGACGCCCTTTAATAATTAATAACCGTTAACCGATAAGATTTAAATGCCCTTCCATGCTGCCATTCCGACATTCCGTCATTCCGACATGCTGCCATTCCGACATATCACCATCCCGAAATACCGCTATTCCGACACACAAACGTCCCACCATTCCGACAAGGCTTTCCATGTAAGGAAAGGTTGGAATCAGAGAGTCACTGACTCGGCGCTGTCCGGTGCTGAACTGCAGATTTACGATGACGGCAAATAGTTAGGTTACTCATCTAAAATGTAGAAAAAAAAAAAAGCTACAAGCTTTAGATATAATTAACAGTACTGTAGGCTTCAATCGTCTGCTATTGCTTTTTAAATTATGTCGAGAGCGAGCGCGCTGGTGATTTCTTTAATTGTGTGTTCTGCTTCATTTCCAAAATAAAGTTTGAGCTTCTGAAATCTGATTTTTAAACAGTTCTGATGGAGCTCAATGTTTATCTGGATGATGCAGCTTCATTCGAACAATTTTACTGTAAACCTGGGCGACCAGCGACGTGTCTGGAGATAAAAAAATAATATTCAATGTAATGTGTGTTTTGTGCGTAATTGCATACAAGGATACACAACCTCCCCTACTGTACAACACAAAGGAGACTGGAATTAGTCAGTGACTTCAGGTGTCATCTGCAGAGCCGTCATTGATATCTGTAATATTAATGTTGCATATGATGCCAGCGTGCATGGAGACACACAGGCTCAATGGAGAGCTGCGCTCCAGCTGGCTGCTGTGACAGGTCACTGACACTGTGTTTCTGCTTACAGTCAGTGATCCCTGAGATTCAGACATGAATCTAACATGTTTCACACTAGCCCGACTTACATTAATACGTGTACTAGACATATTATATTTCCCGTTTCAGGAGTATTTAATAATAGATTGGAGGGATGTCGGAATGGCGGTTGCCTCCCTATTTTATTTTTATTTTGGAGTACTGTGACCCATTCAACAGTGCCGTGACAAAAAAATTCTCATGGGCATTATTTATTTTTAAATATGTGATGGAAAGCACGTGATGGCATGTGTTGCACCTGTCGACACGCCCCCATGAGTTGATTGAATTACGTAGCTTAAAAACAAAATTGACCGTTAGTATTAATTGGTTAGAGTTACTGTTATCGGTTAACGGTTAAATGGTTAACCATGTGCATCCCTAATCTGGCTATCATCATCGTAATGCTAATCTTGCATTTTGTAGATACATATGCAGAGGCCCGGAAAAAGGTAAAAGATGCCATTGTATCTTCAAATCTGGAGAGCGATGAGGAGGAGCTTTCAAGCAGGAAGGTGGTCGCTCCTGTCAGGTATCAAGATTCTGGTAAGATTGCCTGATTGCACCATGCCATCCCAAAATATAATATCTATCACTTGTTACAGCACTGAATGCTCATATCTCTCCTTTAGAGACTGAAATAGATGAGCCTCCTAAAAAAAGAAAAAAAAGTGCAACTAGCACACAGGATCCACAGATGCCTACCATGCCTTCCTGTAAGTAAATGGCTCTGGCAACCATGAGGGCTTGACTGACAATCTACCTCTATAATCCTGTTTAATGTCAAGTGTTTATTATAATAATTATTTTTTATCTTTCTTATTGCCAACTTAACTTTATAATGGTTTTCTAACAGTAATATGTGTTGCCATATCCTCATTCTGAGGCCCAACTTTGAAAACTGTCTGTTTCCTCCCTCCCTTGATGCGTGCGTTAGGAGTGACAATCTTGTTTTTCCGTGAAGCTGTCTGTCCCACCGGTGATGTACCAGGTCCTGTTTACCGTCGGGCTGGCACAACACCGATGGATTCATATGGAGCTCAAACCCGCTTGAAAGGCAAAGGAAGCCAGTGTTTGGAAAGACGTTCAGTCTTAGATGCAGAATGTGTTTTGTAGAACTTTAGCTCATATAGTAGCGATATGAAAGCAGCGCCCTCTCCCCCAACGGGGCGTGGAGTAGGCAGGATAGAGACGGCTCATTTGCATACCAGGAAGTAGGCCCAGAAACAGCCCGTTCTGAGGAGAGCTGATGAGAGCGACTTTTTAGACTGCTGAAACTCAGATCTGAAGATGGATTTGGGGCAGTACACTTCAAATACTATATTGTTGGGTGTCTGAGACCAATGTGTAATGGGTGAAAGGCAGTATAATATGGGAGCTTTAAAGTCTCACTGAAAAAACAATGGAATTCATTCCACTATGGGTCTCAAAATTAGTGTAATCACTCATCGATTAGATGATGTAACTCACACTTTGTACAAAATTCTGCATTTGATGGTTGCCAAATAACCCGGGCTAGTGTGGATGGCAGACAGGACCAAGAGTGCAGACCTTTACCTTTGCAACAGCATGACAACCATAAAAACCTCTTCAACTCAGTTGGGACAAGGTGGCATCCCTGCTCCGTTGCAATGAATGATGTCCCTCTCCGTAACAATCTTGTCTACCAAAAGAAGTATTCATTCAGGAGTTGACATAATGTGACACAAAAGTTAAGCAAAGGTTGAGTAAAAGCATAGAGCTCCTGACTTATCACAATGTGAATTGCCTACAACCAAAGCAAGGACAGGAATAGAGCTAGAACACACATATGAATTTCATTTTCTATTTTTTTTTTTATTAAAATGCCAAGTGTACTTATTTGTGTAACAGCTGAAAATACTTTTGAAAGTGAAGTGACAGTTAAAATAGAAAATCTTACAGTGTACTCTTTTGACCCTCTGACTTTCTGTAATCTTGTCTTTTAGTCCAACCATCGATGGAATTATTTGCAGACACTGAAACCCAGAACGCACCAAGTAAGTTACTTCTGTAACATATTAGGGATTAATAAACTGAATTACTTTATTCTGACTCTGAATTTACTTTAACATTTCTACCTGTAAATCACAAGCAACCTGTCAAAGACACCTCAAAGAGCTTGATTTTGGTTGAATCTTCATTACCCACACTTGTTAATGTACCCATTTTCAATAAATGCTATTTTATCTTCGTAGTTATTTTGATATTTACGAAATGCTTTGATATTTACGAAATGCTGGCAGCATTTCCTAAAAATGGAGCATTTTACTGCAACCGACTACACACCAGTACTGACAGGAAAAGGAAACGAGCAGAGCACGAAGCTTCTCCCACCAGAGACAGCCGAGGCAGGCAGAGCAGCTCAGTGCCACTAACCTCAGTGGTCCTGGTGCTCCACTTTTGTCTCTCACTCCTAAATGAGACTCGGTTCTTCTCTGTTCTTATGGGTTTTAAATACATGTCCTAATACTGCTCTCAAAAAGTTAGCCTGTAGTCCTGACACGCGAGCCAGATAAGCGTCTTCCACGACAATACGTGCTAGAGCTCATGGGAAATACAGTTTCCATTCCGACAATACAAGTAAACTCCTCGGTGTGTGTTATTTTTTTTAAAACTCAGAAACTTGTACTGTATGCAGTCTAGAAACCAGATAAAATTTAAGAAAAAGCACCTCTCAGAAAGTGTGATCAGGCATTTATTGATTGCGGTCTTTTTTCTCCTCAAGTGTTGGCCTCAAGAACCCTTACAGCGGATGACACCGAGAGAAATGGCCAAGGTATGCTGCATTCATTATTCAACTTCAGTTCCATCGTCCAATTGGTACACAACTTTTATTTGGCTATTTTGGCATAAATATAGGTCCCTCCCACACCAGCACTCCAGTAACATCAAGAGGTGAAAGTAAGTTGAATTTTTGACTTTGCTCTTTTCTACTACCAATGGCATCAGGGAACATTAGGGACAGCAGGGATTTTTCAGTACTTCTTTACAAGTGAAGCAAGTGCATACCAATTGTTCAAAGAAAGTTATGTAACCAATGAGGCTGTGCAGATTGATTAACCTATAAAGTGATCAAAACAAAGAGGCATGTAATGTGTGTGGCCAGAGAATATTGTTTAAATTAATGACAGCCTGGTGATTAGTGGTAGCTATCATTCGGTTCAGTCTGTGTCAGGGAGTGAAAGCTCATCTAAATTCTGCTCCAGCTGTAAAACCATGAATTACTTCTGTTTCAACATGATCATAGTGTGGAAGTGAAGGATAGCCCCTATCACACAGCTCTGTCAAATTCTGTCAGCAATGTTCACTGAGTCAGACTTTCAGTTAGCTTTCTTTCTGGAAGGGAAAGCCCAATCTGAAGAGTCACTCACTCTCGGTTTTCAAGTAACCTGCTCTCTGGAATACCCAGCAGAAGTGCACGACACTCAGGATAAATGCTTGACCATTCATCCTTAAAGAGCTGCTTCAGCTCAGCCTCATTCTTGGGATGTCTGTCTTGAGGGGTTTCATACACAACGCCTCAAAATTTTCAAAATATTAAAATAAACATAAATGGAAATCAACCTATGTGCTAAAGTTTTGGAACTTTCAATTTCAACAAAAAAATTGCCCGGCCCCGACAACTGCTGCACGGTAGCTATAATTACGCCTATCTATTTTACTTTCTTTTCTTTGCTCTGGTGTTCTCTCCACTGCAAACGATTGCTTGTAAGATAGTGTTACCTCAATGGATGGATGGATGGATAGATTGATCAGAGAATGGAAGATTGCAAAATGTGACTTATGAGTTTTTTGTGTATTTGTGTATTTTAGATGATTCCTCCATACCCTGTTACATACGGTCCATTTTTATGAGGTTGGACCGGATAGAGACCTCCCTCTCCAACATCTCAAAAATCATGATGAAAGACAACCAAGGTCAAGCTATTGAAATTGAAGAGCTGTCAAGTCAGCTAAGCACGCTGGAAGAGCTGGAGGAACTTTGTGAGAAGCTTGGTGATGCAAATTACCAAAAGAAAACGGTATGTGCAATGTTGCTGTGTGTTAAACTATGGTACTATTGTCACAAAAATCATCACACGTTATTCTATTTATTCTATTGCTTCAATGTCAGTTAACTAGGAAGTTAAAACAGAGTTGAACAGACTTTCAGCACCCTCTCCTCACAGCAGCGTCACTGTCCATCTGTCTGTTGTTAGTTTCAGTCTGTACAGTGGAGGACTCAACACCGTGTAGCGATGGGAGACAGGAGAGACTCCCCGTGCTATGTCTAGTAAAAGTTAAAAATGTAGTTTGTAAAAGTAGTGGAAACGTAATGTCCGATCCTCGAGATGGGGCAGGGGGTGGGAGGTAATGCTGTCACACTGCTGCTACAGCGAACTATAGAGCTCAGGCACTGGGGTGATCGCGACACGTGTTGCACAAGCTGTGTTCGAAAGAGTTGAAATTTTTTCATCTCTGTGCGCATCACTTTGGATTATGCGTGCACAGGTGTGCAGCTACATAGAAAACAATGGAGAGGTTTAAAAGAGAGGGATTTGAAATTTTGAGTAAATTATTTAAAAATTATCTAAATAATTAGGTAATTTTACTAATTAGTATTTTTAATTATGGTTGAAAACAACACACACAACCTTAAAAAGCTGTGTTCTCTAACTTTTTCTTTCTTGATTAATATATTTTAATATATTTATGTTTTAATAATAAGACATATAAATATGTTTTATAATGTGTTTAATTTGCACTTCACTGCCTGAGCAACTTGAAAGATAAGGGTAGTATTATTCTCCATATATAGTATGAGGATAAAGTGTCATGAGTGTCATGAGAAAAATGTTTTAGACCAAGTCTCATCCTCACCTCAAATGCTGTTGATTTTGTTTTCTGTTTTCTAATAGTGAAGAATATGAAAAGATGGTTTCTCCCTCTTGTGGTCATTATCATGAAGCTCAGGGGAAGAAAAATAATTTGTACCATTGGTACAATTTTCCAAAACCACGCACAGTTCACCAATCTGTCCATTTGAATGTACATTGTAATTTGAATGTACCTAGGGGGGCTCATAGAAAAGGTCGCTTGTTTTGGGCTTGTTTTTAGACATGGTTGCCTATTTGTCTCATGAGATATGGCAACACTGCATTACACTATCTCATCCCTAACACCCAAATACACAGTACTGGGTCAACTTAAATGAAAATATAAATGGCAGACTGCTTGCTGTGCCACCTGACTTTGTCTGATTGGCTTTACTGCATAGAATCCTATGTAATCAGACAAATTGATAGACCTGTGAAAAGATACAAAGATGACAGGTATTGGACTACATTTGGTACCCATGAATAGGGATGCACTTACAAGCTAATTAATTATCTTCATTGTTTCTTTTGGCAGGTGGACTACCTGTCTTTGCTGGGAGGTGCCACACCAGGGGACACAGTGAGGCGGATTCTCAGAAAAATTGGAACCAATGGCCTTTGGGCATACTACAGTCTGAAGGGGAGGAAAGGAAAGAAGAAGTTCATGGATCTACAATTATACCCCATCACAATTCGTAGGTTTTTTTTTTTTAAAATATGATCATACAATGCAAAAATAACCATAATGAATATAAAGTAAAATCAGTGTTTTTAGGCAGAACTACAGTCATGGACAAAAGAATTTGCACCCCTGGTGCACCATTTCTCAGAAAAGTATTGCAATTACAAATGCTTTGGTTCACACGTTTATTTCTGCTCGTGATTGGGGAGAAGAGCATCTCTATTCTGACTGGTTGCTGCTGAACTGTATCGTAGCTAATTACCATAAAGATAAACAAGGTTCATCTTCTTGTCTAGTGCCACTTTAGACACTTCAGCTGCTTTGGACGGTGGGCACTCATTGAAAATTAATTAGCTTCCGGTGTTTTTGCGTTAAGTATGAACACACCATAGTAGGATAAATGGTGCCGCTACTGCAGCCTGAGCTGCACTGAGCACTGCAGCCCCGCTGAGCGAGAAGACAACTCTCCTCCGCTCGCGGTTCTCTGTGCTGGTGCACAAGGCCAACCATCTCCCTCCAGCTCTGGAGCTTTGCTCAGCGCTACTATCAACAGCTATATACAGCGGGTCAAACAGGCTCCAAAATCTTGGTTTCAAAGTCTGCAGCTGAGCTGCGGTTACAAATGCGGAAGGGGATGGGGACAAGGCATAGCTTTAAGACTGATGCATCTGTTCTGCATGTACTAGCATATTTGCTAGTTATTCTGATTTTCTGCTTTTATAGACCATTTTTTTCTGTCTCCCTTTATTTTTAGAGGCTTGCCAAAGGAACCACCCTCAGATACTTCTAAAAGAGATAGACAAGTGCATCTCAGATACGCTGAGGTATGCCCCACATAGAGGGACTCAGGTCAGTGTTTTGATTTGTAGGAAAACATGTTCATTGCCATACAATTTGTGATAAGATGTGAGCATATTTGCAAATTTTGATGCACATTGAGACTTTTTTCATTGACATTAAGTTTATTTTTTTGGATTAGGAGTAGTATTGCATGAATTCTAGAAATTAGAAATTGATATGCCATTTGATACACTGCCGACAAGGATGTGCTCAATGGTGCATTGTAGTTTGTTTTGTAGTTTGGAGGGAAGTTGTGTAGGTTTGCTCACTTAAAGAAGGGGGAGGTTGGAAGTTGTGTCAATTTTAAATAACTTCTGGAGATACTTTTAGTGTTAGAATGCTTGCGGTTCAGTGATTAATTCACTAAGGATGATAAACTTGCATCAATTTGGTATATGTCTGACAAGAGGGAAGACTAACTCCCTCCTTTACCGCCCTTGGCAAATCAGCTTGGTTGAAAGAGTTGTATCAGACATGGTCGCATACTATGATTACTGTATGTGCAGAGGAACAGCAACTGAAAACTGTTGCAACAGAGCTTTTTTCATGTAAGAACCAACAAACTAGCCAGCTTTGCTGTTTTGTAGTGCAAGTAACAGTAAATTAGTCGACTTAAACGTGATGATAAAGTAGTTGCAGGACTGCTTTGCCCTGGTTCTAACATTGCGTCAAGATAAATTTCACTGTTTGATTTATTTACCTGTCCAGCAAAAAGGTTGCAACTCTGCACCATTTTCAGGTTCTTCTCCCTCATGAGTTTTCTCTACCTGGAGAAAGATACGCTGGTGTATACTTGTTTTATCCCAGAGTTCCTTTTTCTTTTCTTTGGTGGTTTCCTTTCAATTTCGTGGATCAAATTATATCCATGGTCATCCATTTCAAGGGAAAGGGAAAGTACATGAACTGCAGGGACCTTTTACCAACACAGTCGCTCACCTCTCCGCCTCTCCTCCCCACCACCGACAACACATCATTATCACTAGATGACCTTACTTTTTTGTATCTTCTTTATTGGGATATTACTGGTTATTTGCACTAACTACTTAATAGTTGGTGGTCTGTATATTCAAAGGTTACCAAAATGCATCTCAATAAGGAACAGTTTTTAAATACTTTCTTTGTTATACAGGTGAATGAGGCAACTGGACCCAGACCAGATGGGGACTCCCACCACCCTGCAATGTCTGAAAGGAGCCCCACAATTTTTTCTGAAAACTCAGACTAATAGTCTAGTTTTTTCTTTTGTTTCATTTCGTTTTGTTCCCAAAAGTGTTATATTACCAAAAGTGTGCTATTACTGTTTGTGAAAACTATGGTGCCACCGTTCTCTTATAGCCACACAGTCCACCTTGTGTTTGCAGACAAGACAGGATGCAGTTGCAAATGAGCCATGACACTGAATGATCCACCGTTATTCTGGTTCTTCGTCCATGTGTCAAGCCTACTGTGTTTGTTTTAATAAATGAGTGTTGTTCAACATTTACATGGGTTCATGGTCCAGTTCTATTTTGAAGTAAATTATGAATGATCAGTGACCATTGTTTATCTTGAAATTCAAAGATGATATCATTTCAATGTTGAAATAGCGTAACGTAACATTTATAAATTTTTCTTTTCACAGCATGTTATCTCGTTCTTAAGTCGTATCATTCTAACACTGCCAGCTGTAAACATTTTGAAGAACATTTGGGCATAATGTTGCAGCAATCTTTTCATTTATAACATTGTAAAAAAGTTATCACAAAATGTTGTTAAACTGTTTTTATAGAATATTCTCCCAGAACAGTCTGGGAACATAAGAGATACTGCCACCAAAAAATATTATTAAAATATCAGGGTATAATGTTGTAGCAATATTTGATTTGTAACATTGTAAGAAGATTATCAAAAAATGTTGTTAGGATGTTTAAAGAGAACATTCCCACAGAAAATTCTGAGAACTTAAAGAAAATGGAGAAAGTTAAAGAACGTTCTGGGAAGTTAAAAAAAACTTCCCTACAAAGACATTATTAAAACATTACGGTATAATATCATAGCAATATTTTCGTTCAGCGTTTTAAGAATGTCATTACAAAGCATTTTCATGATGTTTTTAGAGAACATTCTCCTATGACGTTCGGGTAACATTAGGAAAAACCTCCCGTTAAAAACAGCATTAAAACATTAGGATAGGATGTTACAACAATATTTTTATTTAACATTTCAAGAATGTTATAAAACATTTTCATGATGTTTTTAGAGAACATTCTCCTATAATGTTCGGGTAACATAAAAACTTCCTGTTCAAAACAACATTAAAACATTAGGATAGGATGTTAGAACAATGTTTTTATTTAACATTTTAAGAATGTTATCATGAAACATTTTCATGTTTTTAGAGAACATTCCTTCATAGCGTTCTGGGAACTTTAAGAAAACTTCACACACAACATTGTGAGAATATTATTAAAAAACAATTTTAGGATGTTTTTAAAGAATATTCCTTCAGAATGTTCTCGGAACATAAGAAAAACTTCCCGCAAAAAACATTGTTAGAACGTCACAGGTAACATTGTCAGAATGTTTTAGAACAAAAAAATTCTAGCTGGGATGTCTCATTGTGTTGGACCTTCCAGGAAAGACGACACCTCCTACGTGACAGTGACAGGGACGTAGACTTCAGTAGTGACACTGACAACAATCTCTACAGTGAAGATTTGGAGCCAGGCCATTTTGAATGTGAAAATCAAATTAGTTCAGAACACATTAAACTAATTGTAGAATACTTCTATAACTGCAAAAGAATTCCTCCCAAACTGCCAGAGGAGTTGTAAAATAGTGCAGCAAACATCCCTTAGAAGTTCTCACCTGAAGAAACCAAGTGACCTGACTTGTCCGAGGAGAAGTGTGTCACCAAAAAAGCAACAGTTTATGGTGTTCTTACTGTTCAAAAAGGTTTGTCTGCTGAAATTACTGGTTTTATATTTTTTTTAAATATGACAAATATTATACTTTTGATCTCTGCATGTACCCCAGTCCATAGAAGTAGGGCTCAAATCCACTATATCCTGTAACAATTTGTGTTTCCCTTTTAGGTGTCCATGTCTACATGAAAACATGCTCTGTCTGCAGAACACCTGTCAGATTTCAGAATAACTTCCATAACTACAATAACAAAGTCTTTCTGACCCTTCAGTTATGCTCTTTCGTGACAAATTTACTGTGGTAATATGGTCCTTTTTTCATTCAATTCTATAATCAAACATAAAATAGCACTAATTTGTAAAGTAAGTATAGAACAGAACTAATTGCTTGATCTTTCAACAGACCCACACAGCTATTGGAAGATTCATCAGTGCTATGGAGCATCAACTGAATTTGACAGTCCACCACAACACCATCCGGAGGGCATTTTTTCACTACTCTGCACTTACTGCTTATGAGTATGATTTCTTTTGCTACAAATGTGGCCACCTTCCCCAAGTGGTAATAGCAGATGCCAACTGGAAGCTGTCTTTTGATGTGCCAGGTATGTGAGTAGTTAGTAATACACACAGAGGGCTAAAAAATACGTCATTTATGTAATATTTTTTGAGGCTTGCAGAAATTTATTTTCTACTCATAGCTGTTCCTATAGAACTCAGAAAGAGTGAGAGTATTAATCTGTTTGATATTCTAAATATCAACAGAGTGATTTCTACACATGTGCATTGTGTGGCAGACCAGGGGAATCCACTGAACCAATCCAAGGTAGGGGGCGGGTCCCCAGACTCAGGTTGGGGGAGGTGGTAAAGGGTGTCTTTTACCCAGTGCATGTGCTGCAGCCACTGGGAGCGTGGGATTGGACACACCTGGACAGGATCAGGTAATCAAAGGAAGGAGAGACAGATAATCCCCAGTGGCAGGAGACAGAGAACACAGACTGAGGAGAAAAGGACTGGAGAGGTAGCACACTGAGGGATTTTCCTTTAGGAGACTGGAAAAGAGCTCTTCTGAACCCTGAGGTAACTCTGACTGACTGCCCCCTCTCTCTGCTCTACCCCCAAGACAGTGGGATGACCCTACCCTGAACTAAGGCCACAAAGGACGATGAGCATCCAATCGGGAGGATATTTGAGTTCTATTTGACCCCTAGACCCCTTCCCCTACGTTATTATTTGAAGAACAGTTTATGTTTGACCACTGTGACTCTCATTTCATTGTGAATCTCGCCTTGAATTCCCCTGGGCTGCCAGAATTGTTGGGTGAAGGGTTAAACACTCTATTGACTACTTTGTTTTAAAGTAATTAAGCCATAAATCAGTTTAGACAATTCAGCTCCTTTAAAAACCATTTCTGGAAAGTTGCACGATCTGGCATTTACATGTATTTTTAACTATACTCTTCTTTTATAATAGTGAGTACACTGAACAGGCCAGCTACCAAAGACGTCAAGGATGAAGATCTTTCAGTCAACATCACCTCAAAGTGGGACCTCTTCTCAGAGGGCAGGCTTAACCTGCGTCTATCAAATGTCTTTGTGTGCTACTGGACAAAGCTTCAACCAATCAGACCACTCTTTACTGTGACGTACGCATAGCGACAAAAACTGCTTGATCCAGTTCTGCGAGTGTCATTGCCTTAAACACGCCTAAATCACGCTGTTGGAAATGCTAGCTTTGGTCCCCATTTCTAGGTGAATCTGAAATCGAAGACAATGCCAGCTTGGCCAGACTGACTTGGTCCCAAAATTTTGCGAAGCGTCACAGGAAGTATTGACGGGCCCAGGCATTACAAATGTAATGCATTTGTAATCATAATGTGTAACAGTGATTTCTGTTTTTTATCTTTGCCCCCCTCCCTCAAAAAAAGGCAAAACTGCTTGCGCTGTACAAGGCACCGGCAACGGACTATGCCATTGTTCAGGTGGAACAGGCATTACTTTATCTGGCTGACCTTTTAAGTATCTGCCCACAACCTCTCCTTGGAGATGACCTCGACACCTCATATCCATGGCTTACAGATGATGTAAGTAGACATGAATGCACGTGATGTGTCATTACACTAAAATTTTAAATAGTGACAGCTTTACTTTTCCTTTTACAGGCAGTGAATGCAAGACTTCTCCAACTGGCAAGACCTCTGGAGAATGTATGATAAGTTTTATTGTAATTTGTCTCTGTTGTGGATAGTGTATACAAAAACAGTGTGCGGATACCTAAAAGCCATTGCTCTTTTTACAGGAGTTTACTTTGCAAACGTTTCATTTCACGGCTTGGTGGAGGAATTGGATCAATGGGGAATCAATCAGCTCCCGCCATTTGAATTGCATCCAGGTATACATGTGTTTTATCTGCATATTATTTTGCTTAATCATAGAAAATAAACTATTGTCACAACTGATAATAACTTATTTTAATAAGTGTGACAGTTTAACAGAAGAAAACATCGTTCCTTAGTGTTGCAGCTGTAATTTGGTGTTAATTAATTTTTTTTTTTTTTTTTTTTTTTTTTTTTTTGATATATATATATATATATATATATATTCAAGGGCTTAAAGCAAGACTCAAAGGTTCTGTTTCCACGGGTTGTTGGTCATCAAACTCCAGAGACTGGTAATAATTTCATTCATTTTTTTCTCTTTGAGAGATAAAATAGACGGTGGGAAGGTCCAGGGCCACATTATGACAATTATGCCATGTCCGTAGCCACTAAGCCACCATGGATAACCATAAAATGCCTTTAGTAATTTTTATTTGCATGTAGTGGACTGCACTGTACTTATACTGGCCATTTTGTTGACAGGTGTTTGATGGCTCAAAAACAGAAATCTGAGTCTACGATTCCCTTGAAAAATACTTGATTTCTCCACCTGATATGGACATTCTAAGGTAGGTAAACACATTTATTCTAATACTGTGAAACTGTGACATTATATGAAAAACATAACACAATGATACATTGTTGTTTTTAGCCTTGCATTTCAGAACATATGGGGGCTGAAGGAATGGTCCATTTCATATCCAGACCAGTGGAGACAGAAAGATGGTGTCAACTGTGGCGTCTGCACTGTAAGTAGTAGTTATGTAAAAGGGGGAAAAAAATGATTTAGCCTACCCCCCGTATGAGAATATTTAAGGAATTGCTATTGTTTTATTAGAGAGTACATTTAGGTTATTACATAGATGAACTTCATGTTGTAGAAACATTGTTGTTTTTTTTTCCTTTGTCACTCACTTCAGGCAGCGGAGCTTGATATCAAAGTGACAGACATGACAAATGAAACCTTGAACCAAGTCCAGCTTGGACATCTCAGGATGTATCATGCAGCCTGCTTGATTGCTGATTCTGTTCCTACGGTGATGTAAAAATCATAATACACTAGGCGACTGATAATATAGGTAGGCTATGAAATTAGTTGCATGTAAATCTTTAACAGTTCAAATGGTTTTTTTGCAGGGGAAGAAAGTGCGTGAGTCTTGCGTGGCAGAGGCAATTCATGCTTGCAATTACTACGACAGCACTGGAAAGGGGCAGTCAAGGTATGATAATATTAGAGTTAGTAATATAATGCACCAAGTACCAGATTCACAGCTTGGAGCTGACATTGTGCACTGTCAGGTGCACATAGTTTATTGGCAATATTACATCAGGAAGTAAATTACCTTCAAAGCTTAAGCTTTGTGCAGTTTAACTAAATCTTAGTGTAGAATCAATGTAGCATCTGGATCACAGTTGGCATTAGCACACTCTGCAACTTGAATCAGGCCCAGTGACTGTATTTATTGGAGCTGCTGCTTCATTTATGCCTGTCATGTCTCTTGAAATTGCAGGCCATTGTATCCACATGTGCAGAAGGAGGACTGGGTGAAATGCGAGACATGCATTGGCTGGCTGCACAAAGACTGTGCCAGTTACAAGCCTAGTCAGTCAGGCATTTTCACTTGTGGCTGTGACCTGCCTGAGCCATACGCCTTCACCAGGTTTGACCAGTCTTCAACCTTCTCCTATTAATTTAATCAACTAAACACCTGAATATGCATGATAGTAACTGCTGTGGGGAATTTAGCTGCAGTTCTATAAAAAATGAAGCAGGACATCATCAGGTCTTTTTATGTTTTTTTTTTTTTTTATGTCGAACAGCAGTACACAAACATTCTCTTCATCTTCCTCTACCTAAATGTATATCTATCCTTTACTTTATTATTTAGTATTTATCTAATTATTTAATATTTTTTTTAATTTATTTTATTTTTACTCTAACCCTGTATTACTTTCCTACCTTTGTTTTGCAACTGTTGCACAGTAATATCCCTTGGGATAAAGACTGTTGAATCTATCATTTAGTAGTTCATGCAGCACAAATGCCACCTTGTGGTCTAAAAGTGCAACATCAAACAACATGGAATCATGTGTTTGAATTTAACCTAACCTTGCTTTTAACTGCATTTTTCACCATCTGAACCATTCAATCCTCTTTAAATGTACTTATAAAATTAATAATAATGAACAAAGAATACAACAAACATTCTTTGACAAATGCCACATTGTGCTGTATTGCTGCTTATTTGTTTTATGTACTTTGCAGTACTTTGACCTGCCTCAAGAACAAGAGAGTTGGAGGCTTAATTACCCAGGGGGGTATTCCACGAAGCTGGCTTAGCTCAAAGCCTGGCTTATTTCCGTTAGCTTGGCTAATTTAAGTGAGAGTTCGGTTCCACAAACCAGGCTTAGGGCTAGCGTGGCTTGGTAACCATGGTAACTCAGCCAGTGCGACAAGCCTGGTCCCGGTCAAGCTAAGCTTAGCTGCCTCTCAGAGAAGGTCCGACAGGCTTCCACAAGATGCTTTGTGAACTGTATGTCATACAGTAATTTCATCTTTATCTGTAATGAATGATGCTCTTGTTGGGAAAAATAAATTGTAAGATTTTTAGTGCCGATAAAATCTGTTTTCACTGCTCCGTGGGTTCGATCCCGTCAGCGATAAGTATTTGGAAATATCTGATTGTCTTTCTTTTATTCTGTGACTCTCAATGTACTGTCAACACATAACAGAATAAAGGCACAAATGATCTCATCCAAAACACTGAAGGCAACAACAGCAACAATTTCCCATTTTTAAAAAAAAAAAAAAAAGCCTTCCTTCCACCATTGGTCCGTTGTGATTATGATGATGTAAGAGTGATGGCAAATGATGACATGACTACTCTGTGTACAAGCTCTTTTGTCTTCTCTCTTATTTAAAAGTAGGGCGCTGTGCCACTATCATCACTAAAAAAATAAAAAAGTGTTGACAGTACATACACAGAAGTGAGGAATAAAATTAGACAACCAAGCAGGCTGACTGCATCGAGACATGCGTCAGTTGTAAAATATGTCGGCAATAAGTTACGAATTTAAACGGTCCGCGATGCTTTGCCACGCCATGTCCCTGGCTTTCACAATGGCAACGGTGTTGCCTTTCTTTTGAATTTTCTCCTTGTACACCTCGTACAATTGCATGAGGAGGGTTTGCTCCACCGCGGAGAACGATTCTGCTCGACCTTTTCTTCCATGATCTCGTCATTTCGACAATCGATACTTCAGGGCATTTTATGTACCGTGGAGGCGCGCATAGCCGCGGCTTGGATAAGCCTGGCTAGAATAAGCGTTGATCAGAAACAGCTGAGCCTCGTTAGTGGAACGAGTCGCGGCTAAGATTAAAGTGGCTGCTTATTCAAGCCACGCTTACCGGCGATAGCCCAGCTTTCTTTAGCCAGCTTCGTGGAATACCCCCCAGGAAAGAATAAAGGTTTGTATTGTTTATTCTAGTTATTTATAAACAAATGTTAAACCGGTGTTCTTAACAGATGTCATTCTTAAAGGAACTAAAAGAAATGCTGGACAGTGGGCAGAGGAAATCCAACAGGTTGTTCCTTTGGCAAAACCCAAGGGGAAACCGTGTCTTGAAAACAATCCTGAACAGAAAGCCAACATGTTGAATGAGAAACACGTAATTTTTTTTTTTGAGTGTTTTTAAAAAGTGGTCATTTTGTCAATTTTTGATATTTTGTCATTTTTTTTTAATACCCTTTACTATATCCAACAGATGAATGACCTCATTGATTTGATAAAGTCAACACTGTCGTTGGATTACAGCCTCCTCCCAAACATTGACTTTGTCATTGATGTCATGGTGCTAGAGGTAGGCTATGTTTTCCAAATTTAGTTGAAAAAGACAAAGGTATCCGTTAATGTCACCGTTTTAACAGAATTTAACTTACTGTGTACTTGATCACTCGTAAATGTTATTACATCTGTTAAAGCTGGTCATGTGTACTCTTCCTTATTTACTTTTTCTTTGTTTATTTTTATATTTTTTTTTTTCCTATGTTGTTCTGAACTAAAATGTTTTCTTTTATGCAGGCCACAATTGACATGCTGGTGCGATTTGAGGCATTTTCCAGATTTCATGCTGAGAAAATCCTTGGAATGATCATCGAGTGATCAGATGCTGGATCAATCAAAACAATTTCACTGTTATTTCTGTTACCGTTATACCGTTCTTAAACCGTTGGTTGAACAAATTTCCCAGCAGGCTGTGTTCTTTTGATGTTGAGAATAAAACAAAAGTGAAGTAAATGGTTTTTTTTTTTTTTTTTTTTTTTTTTGTATTTTAGTGTATTATTCACAGTGTCCAAAGTGTCACTATTAAAATCAATTAAACACATGTTCAAGAATAAAAGAAGAAATTAAAGAAAGAAATTAAGAAATTAAAGAATATATGAGTTGAGTGGGGTTGCGTACCACCATGACTATGAGGTATGAGAAAGTCATAGGATATCAGATGATACTGAATGAGTGCGAAATGAGTGTAATCTTGCTTCGTGATAGCATTGCCCTGTACTGTCCACGAAGTGATCAGAGGGAGCTATTCAGCAATGTAATTTTGTTGCTTTTCACATTTAGACCAAGTTGTATTGAAAGTGAATACAAACAAATGCTCCATAAATCACTCAACTGGTCCAAACAACCAATCACAGAGGAGGTGGTCAGGACCAGTCATTTTAGTGCCAGTAAGAAGCTGGTCATCACTGCTGTGTCTCTGGTCGCAACCAGTGTCTATAGCGCGTGTGGAGGTTATGACCACTGGTCCGTGCCAGAGACCAGTGGTCATAACCACCACAGGCGCGAAAGACACTGACCACACGGCTCTTCACTAATAATAAAATCATTAATACTCATAATATATCTGATATAGTGCATTATGTCGACAAAAGATTATGATCTCTGACATTTATCCAGCTAACCGTGCTGTTAAAATGACCAGAAAGTGGAGGAAATACCACTGGTCCCTGCCAGAGACCACTTGTCCGTGTCAGAGACCAGCTGGCCCTGACCACACAGCTCTTCATAATCAATACGAATAACATTAATAATCACCAGAAAACCGCAAGCGGTTATGTAGGGCCCTCGCGGTATGTCGTGGTCGGGTATCAGATGGGTACGGCGGTGCGAGCAGGGGGCAATAAACGTCAAGCGATTTGGCCAATAAACAAAGGAGTTACGGCCATCCGATGGTTCAATGTGGAAATCCAGCCAAAATGAAGAGTGGAAACAAAATGGCCGACTTCCTGTTTGGAATAGACAGTTGGTGCAAGAGATTTTTTTGTGCGTCTGGTCAAGGTACACGTGTGTACTGATTTTCATTTTCCAACTCCATAAAAACCCCTATGGGGAGGGGTTTTTGAAAATTTCAAGGGGGCGCTATTGGGCCATTTTGTCCCGCCCATTAGTGTGGATCGCATCAGATGTTAGAGGTCGCCACCCTTGACCTGGGTATGAACTTTCACGATGATACAAGTTTCTTCAAGCCATCAAAAAGCCAAAGAACTGGTCACCTCCTATTGCCACTGGGGGGGCGCCATGTGTCAGGCGTAACATTAACACATCAGAACGTTCAGGGCTGAGTCCCCATCATGTTCAGAAAATTTGAAGCTGCTTGGATAGAGTATGTGAACGTGAGCATTGTTTGAATTTAGACGGCGAATTCGCCAAAGTTTCTCAAGCCCTAGTGGCCACGCCCTTTGACCTAATTACGTGCAGAGCACAACTTTTGCTCAGCTAGGTCTGGAGATGAAGAGTACCAAATTTCGAGGAGATCGGACGAAATCCCTAGGACGAGTTCGTTTTCATCAGAAAATCCAAAATTCAAAATGGCCGACTTCCTGTTTGGAGTAGACAATTGGTGCAAGAGACTTTTTTGTGCGTCTGCTCGACTTGCACATTTGTACCGATTTTCATGTTCCAACTAAATAAAAACCCCTATGGGGAGGGGTTTTTGAAAGTTTTAAGGGGGCGCTATGGAGCCATTTTGACCGCTCATGGATGTGGCCCCCATCAGATGTTAAAGATCGTCACCCTTGACCTGTGTATCAAATTTCATGATGATACGACTTTTTTAAAGCCACCAAAAAGCCAAACGTATTTTCTTGGCGAAAAATCGGAAGACGCGGCGCAGCCATACGGACGCCGTTTATTGTAGCTTCACGGTGTTCGTAATGTAGCTTCACCAATGTGTTGTGGATGTTCTAGAAGTGGAATGAAGTCGATGGGGTCAACTATGTCGTATCAGAACATGTAAACGTAAAGGGTGGCGCTGTGGAGGCATTTGGCCACGCCCCTGGGCGGGGACCCCATTAGATGTTAGAGGACGCCAGCCTTGAGCTGTGCATCAATTTTCATGATGATACGAGTTTATTTAAACCGTCAAAAAGGCAAACGTATTTTCTTGAAAAATTGTCAAAAATTGCCGCGCCGCCACACGGGCGCCGTTAGCCGTAACCTCACAGCGTTCGGACTGTAGCTTCACTGAGTTGTTATTTATGTTTTAGAAGTGTAATGAAGTTGATGGAGTAACTTATGTGAAATCGGTAAAAGTAAAAAATAAGAACGGGTCACTTCCTGTTACCACCGGGGGGGCGCCATGAGTAAGGCTTGATATGAATATATCGGAACGTTCAGGGCCGCGTCCCCATCACGCTCAGAAAATTTTAAGTTCCTAGGATCGTCTATGTGAAAGTGAGAGCCGTTCGAATTTAAAAGGCAAATTCGCTAAAGTTTAGCAAGCGCTAGCGGCCACGCCCTTTGACCTAATTATGCGCAGAGCACAACTTTTGCTCAGCTAGGTCTGGAGATGATCTGTACCAAATTTCACGTCGATCGGACGAAATCCCTAGGACGAGTTTGTTTTCATCAGAAAATCCAAAATTCAAAATGGCCAACTTCCTGTTGGAATTTCAGCTTCCAAGAGACAATTTTGTTTATGTGGGTATGCTTAACATGTGTACCGATTTTCGTTGAGGTACGCCAAAGTTGGCGAATTTGGCGATTTTTTTGACTTTGTAGGGGGTGCTACTCAGCCATTTCGCAAGCGCCGTGTGCGATCACCCCAAAATATTGAATTTCGGATCGGGCCGCAGGAATGTGCAAAGTTACACAACTTTTTAACGATGGGAAAGGGGCGAAATTTTGGAAAACAAAGTGTCAGGAATAATAATAACTAGAAAACCACAAGCGGTTATGTAGGGCCCTCGCGGTATGTTGCGGTCGGGTATCAGATGGGGATGGCGGTGGAAGCGGAGGGGCAATGAACGTCAAGCAATTCAGATAATAAACAAAGGACTTACAGCCATTCGATGGTTCAATGTGGAAATCACGCCAAAATGAAGTGTTGAAACAAAATGGCCGACTTCCTGTTTGGAATAGACAGTCGGTGCAAGAGACTTTTTTGTGTGTCTGGTCAAGGCGCACATGTGTACTGATTTTCATGTTCCAACTCCATAAACACCCCTATGCGGAGGGGTTTTTGAAAATTTGAAGGGGACGCTATGGGGCCATTTTGCCCTGCCCATTGGTGTGGACCACATCAGATGTTAGAGGTCGCCACCCTCGACCTGTGTATCAACTTTCATGATGATACTTGCTATTACCACTGGGGGGCGCCATGAGTAAGGCATAACATTAATATATTAGCACGTTCAGGGCTGAGTCCCGGTCATGCTCACAAAATTTGAGGCTTCTCGGATAGAGTTTGTGAACGTGAGACTCGTTTGAATTTAGACAGCGAATTTGCCAAAGTTTCTCGAGACCTAGCGGCCACGCCATTTGACCTAATGACATGCAGAGCACAACTTTTGCTCAGCAAGGTCTGGAGATCAATTGTACCAAATTTCTTTTTTTTTTTTTTTTTTTGCTTTGTCTGCATTGTTCTCATTGTTCAACACCACAAAAGAGTGTCGACCTTTTATGAGATTATGCATTTTAGTCTTGCAGCAAAAGCTATGAATATTTGGTGCGTGTATGTGACCATCACCGGCCCTCCATGTAATCTAATCTTATTTTATTTATTGGAATTTCCTGTTATAAGCCAGAGAGGGACGTGCTACACCTGGGTGACAAGAGGGGGAAATAAATGACAGACAGGGAGATAAGACAAAATAAAAAGGGAAGTTTACAGACAGGCAGTGCTATTGGAATAAAAAAAAACATGCAAGCTACTGTGTCATTCCTAACACCTTCATCCCAACACCCAACAGTATTGAACACCAGAGTAGTGGAGGACCGAACCGTATAGCGTAGGCTACCGAGAACACAAATGAAAGAAGTATGTGGAGAAAATATGACCTTAGTGAGAAGTCGGACGAATGATTTGGCACATACTAGCAGCTCACATCCGGACTCGGGAGGAGTTAATAAGGTCTGGATAAAACATGCATGTGTGTAGAACACCGAAGCCCAGAGCATCTACCACGACCCCTCATGGCCAGATCGGCCAGGTGTCCACAACAACCCGGGGAAGTGGGAGCATCGACGATGCCAAACCCAGAGAGCCACCCGGGCCACCGAGAACCACGCAGATCCAACGACCAGGAGGAGACAGAAACCACCACTCCCCAGGAGGCCAGGACAGGTCCAAGGGGCCAGCGACACAAGGGCCCACCCATCCCCAACCACCCCACCATCCACCCCCATCCCCAACCACCACCCCCCGCCCACACCCCCCCAGCCACCCCAACACCCGGGGAGACAGGAGGCCACCGCCGCCCATGAGGCAAGACCCGCGAACCGAGCGCTCCCCTCCGGAGGAAGGGGGGACGAGTGAGCGAGGGAGCACCGGGCCCGCACGCAGCAGGTCATCACCGGGCGGCAGCCAGAAGGCGACCGAAGCCGGGTCCGAACGCAAACCATGGGGCCAGTGTGGGCGAGGAGGGAAAGGGAGAGGGAAAAGCGGGGGGACGGACCAGCACCAGTATGAATCTGACAGGGGAGCCCCACCCCACCCACAGAGACAACCGAAAGCACGGACGAGAGCAGGCCGAATCCACCTATCAGGGAGCAGCAACCGCACGCGCCGACCCACTCACCCAAGCCCCGGCCCACCAAAGAGCCCACCATCAGCCCCCCGACCATACCGACCAGCCGCCACACCCCCAAAACCTAGCTGCCGTGGCACCGCCACTGAGGCCACAGCATCAGGGGGCCCACCATAGCTGCAAGGGGACCCCCCAGGGCCCCAACCTCCCCCCCCCTCGCAGCCCCGAGATTCAAGGGGGCAGGATCCCACCATGGACATTAATTTAATTCAGTGATCCCAACCTATTTATGGGCTTCCCTGGTTCCAGACGAGGAAGCCTATCACCCAGAACGTGTTTAGTGCTACCCTGTGTGTAATGTGGTGCATTAAAAGTTGGAAGAGCAGGAGAGGCTGCAGGGGAAGAACACAGGGCTGCAGGATATGGGTACCTGCAGCCAACCCTAATCCAAATCCCCAAGCCACCCCAAACCCCCCCAAAAGTGTGAGTGCCCCCCCCCCCCGACCCACCGTAACACTGATCCGCCCCCCCACCCCCCCCAGCACGAGGAGACAAGCTCCGCTGGGAACGGCACAAGCCCCCATCCTGCTTGGCCCCATCACAGCCCAGGAACGCGTCGGACCCGGATCGAGGATCGGAACTCCAGTGGTGATATGCAGGCCCAGGCGATTGCCTGAGCACGTGCGGGCCAGAGCACCCACACCCACCCACCCCCCCCAGAAGAGAGCCCCCGGCCCCCAAGCCAACCCCACCGGCGACGAGGACCCCCAGACACCCCGGGGACGGGAGAGGGGGGAGGAGGAGCAGGCAGGCAGGAGAGAAGAGAGGAGGGAACGAGGGCAGGAAAGGAACTGGGAAGCACCCTCCCGCCCCACACCCCCAGAGCCAGCCAGACCACCACGAGGAGATAGGGGCAACTACCCCCCCCCCCCGGACCCCGGAAAACAGCGAAGGCCCAGAAGCCATAGGGCCCAAAAGGAGAGACATCGGACACATCCACCCCCGGGGGGAGTGGCCACAGCCGGGCAGACCTCTCAGAATCGTAGAGCAACGCCAGGGACAAGAGGAAAAGTAATCCCCTTGTGCCAGCACCCAGCCTTGGAGTCCCTGGATCCATCATTCCTTAATGAAGAGATGGTGATTCAACTGCAATGTAAGAGAAGAGGAGACAAGTTAGGGATCAGAACAAAGGCACAGAGAGAATGAATATTTTCTGGAACAGTTCAAATTTATGAGGGGGGTCGGCATATGCTAACAGACAAGAGCAGACTATGAATTTATATTAAGAGCTCTAATAAATAGAGATTATTCTTCTGCCAAAAAATGTAGGACAATGTTTAAAAAAAAAAAAAAAAACAAGAATAGACTATAGATTTATATTGAGAGCTCTAACAAATGGAGACCATTATTCTGTAAAAGATGTCAATTGGTTCTTTCGGGAAGCAGATATATAAATTATATATTTTTTTTTAAGTGAGATATGCTCAAAGAGGAGGTTTAGCCAATGGGTAATGTTGATTGCTCTCTTATCCTTCCAATTAACCAGGATGGTTTTCTTAGCAATGGCGAGAGCTGCAAGCGTGGGTTGGAGGTGAATGACTGGTACTGTCGCTGTAGTAAAATCGCCAATTAAGCATAAGTTTGGAGATTGTGGGATCCTGCAGTCCAAAATAGAAGAGAGTTTCTGTGTTACTGTTGCCCAGAATTGAAATACAGGAGAACACAGCCACAGTGCATGAAAATAAGTATCGGTAGTTTTTTGAGTGCACTGGGTGCACAAGTCAGACTGTGAGAAACCCATTTTATACATTTTATACTGCGTTACGTGTGCTCTGTGGAGAACCTTAAATTGGATCAGTTGTAGGTTAGTATTTTTTGTCATGCTAAATGTGTTTCCACAGATCTGAGTCCAAAAGTCATGGTCTAAGGGCATGGATAAGTCTTTCTCCCATTTTGGGATTGGTAAATGTATAGAGTCTGTCTTTGAGAGGAAACTATACATTTTTGAGAGGTTTTTCTTATTTTTGGGCAACAATTTGGTGATGTATTTGATAAATTCAGGTGGCTGTAAATCAGGTGGCTGAGAGGTGGACTGAAGTGTTGGGATTCTCTTTGTAATTGTTTTCTTTACCTGCAGGTATTGTAGAAAATTTCCATTCCTTATTCCAAAGGTTTGGAATAAGTCTGTGTATGTCATACTGTAAATATGTTATCTTGGAGGAGGTGATGGAGATGGGTGACCCCCTTCTCTGCCCATGTACTGAGATAGAGAGGGGTTTTATTGTTTACAAAGTCTGGGTTGTACCAGATTGGTGAGAGTAATACTGGGTTGAAGTGGGGAACCTGTGATTTCAAGGGCTCTCCACCATGCAGTCAGTGTGGAGGCGATCAAGGGATTCTTGAAGCAGGAATGATTTTTAAGAATGGAGGTGATAAAGGGTAGATCAGCGAGTTTAATATGGTTGCAGTCGAACTGTTCTAGTTCCATCCAGGAGTTATATTCTTCCTGTGGATGGATCCACTTGATAAGGTATTGTAACTGACTAGCTAGGTAGTAATGCAGAAAATTGGGAGCCTCCAGTCCACCTTCAGACTTATTCTTCTGGAGAGTAGCCAGGCTGATTGTAGCCTTTTTGTTCTTTGAGTAGAATTTACCGATAGCTGAATCTAATGTTTGGAACCATTTTGTTGTGGGTTTAAATGGGATCATGGAGAAGAGATAGTTGATTTGAGGTAATATTTTCATCTTGACAGCAGCTATTCGTCCCAACAGTGAGATAGGAAGGTTATTCCAACGGCTCAGATCACCACACACTTTGTCCACAAGTGGTGTGAAGTTCAAGTGGACAAGATCTGAGAGTTTGGAGGAAATACTTATGCCCAGATATCTGATGTTGCCTGTAGGGAAAGAGTAACGAGTGTTTTGGATTGCAGGATTCCATGAGCTCTCTGTTAATGGAAGTATAATTGATTTTGACCAGTTGATGGAGTAATCTGATAGGCGTGAGAAGGTTGTGATGAGTTTACATACTTCCTTCATTGATGTTTTGGGTTTTTCTAAATAAAGTAAAATGTCATCCGCGTATAGATTAATTTTGTGTTCGGACTTCAGAGAGCAGATACCTTTGATATTGTTGTTCTGACGTACTGCTGCAGCCAATGGTTCGATAAAAATTGCAAACAGTAAGGGAGAGAGTGGACATCCTTGTCTAGATCCCCTTTTCAAAGTGAAGCTTTGTGAAGTGATCCCATTAGTCATGACAGTAGCTTTAGGTGAGTTATACAGAGTTGAAACCCACTGGATAAATGAGTCACCGAAACCAAATTTATGAAGTACAGAGAAGAGAAAGGACCAGTTAACTTTGTCAAAGGCTTTTTCTGCATCAAGTGATATAACGATCGCTTCTCTATTGCAGCGCTGTGTCAAATTGATCAGATTTAGAAGCCTTCTAAAGTTGTTAGTGGAGTGTCGGTCTTTAATAAATCCTGTTTGATCGTTGTGAATTATAGCCGGGATAATTTTCTCCAACCTGGAAGCGAGTGCTTTAGATATAATTTTGATGTCAGAGTTGATTAGCGACAGAGGTCGATAGCTGGCTGCGTGGGGTCTTTATCTGGTTTCAATAATAACTTTATTGCAGCTGTGTTCATGTGAGCGCTTATATAGCCTTTATTTTTAATCTCCATAACTGTTCTGGAAAAAAAAGAGGTGCTAGCATTAGCCAGAAATGTTTGAGAAATTCAGCAGGGAAACCATCTGGACCAGGTGCTTTGCCTGCTGACATACTATCTAATGCACATTGTAATTCACTGATAGTCATTGGAGCATCTAAGATGTCTCTGCATTCAGATGTTAGTTCAGGCAGCTTTAGATTGTTGAGAAATGTGTGAATATCATCTTTGTTGGGGATTTAAGACTATGTTAAAGTCACCTCCGATAATAGTAGTTGAGCTAGCATTTAAGTCTGATAAATGAAAGAAAACTGTATAAAAGAAGGCTGGATCATCACTATTGGGAGCATACAGATTGGCAATTGTGTATTGTTTATCAAAAATCGTTGCTTGAATAATAATGTATCTGCCCTCTGGGTCTGTTATCAAACAGTTTAAGGTAAACGGGACTCTCTTGTGGATTAGAATAGAGACTCCTCTTTGTCTACTGTTATAACAAGATGAAAATATAATATTATAATTTGAATCTGTAAGAGATTTCTCTTCTGATTGTAGTAGATGTGTCTCTTGCAAAAGAAGAATATCTGCTTTTAGTTTAGAGACATAGTCCAAGATTTTAATTCTTTTTGTCTGTGAGCGTATGCCATGTACATTCCAGGAAACTACGTTTAACTTAGACATAAGAAGAGAGGATGTTCAGACACTGAGTTAGTGACAGTGTAATGTAAATAGAATGTTGTGGTTTGTGAGCTGTGAATGTCAGGATGGTGGGGTGTAAGGTGTTGCTTAAAGACCATGTAGATGTTAGGGACAGATGTATACAATGAGTCATGATATGTATCATAAAAAGGCACCATAAAGCCTGTGAAACTAACAACAAACACATTGTGACACAGAGAGTCATGACAAACAGAGAGGGTACATAGGGTGGGAGGGGGGTAGGAGGAATGAGTGTGAGAGAGAGGGAGAGGGGTACATGGAGATTTAACACAGAGAGGGGGAGAAAAAAGAATAAAAGAAGGAAGGGGATCCCTAGTGGGGGGTGATATTTGGTAAAGGTAAACATTTGAAACTTGTGAGATGTGATTGCTTTCTCTATATAGTTTAAACTAACGAGTGATATATTTAGAAATCTGAGCCATTTGTTTTTGTGGTTACTTATCGTTTTCCTTAGAAGAGCCAGGGGGTGATGGAGGATTCCCTGAACAGCTGGCCATCTATGTAGAGTTTGTCCACCACAAGTGCAGTCCGCTTGCCTCACTGTCTGTATTCTTTCAGAATAGGAAACAGGACTTTGCGCCTCTCATTAATTTCCCGTGGAAACTGGTCATCCATCCCGAATGGTTTCCCTTTCAGCTCCTTTGCTCTTGACGAGTTCTTTTTGCTTAAAGTGCTCGAATTTAGCGATGATAGGACGGTGGCGGTCTCCTCTTCGGGGTCCAAGCCGGTGAACGCGGTGGAAAGTGATGTTATTCACAGTCTCTTTCGGGATTTTAAGAGCCGAGGCCATGAAGTTTTTAACTAGGGACTCTGGGTCATCCGGTGTAGATTCTGGAATCCCTGAGAAGATCAGGTTGTCCCGCATGCTCCTCGTCTGGATGTCAAGGACGGTTTCCTTCAGAGATTTATTCTCTTTTTTAAGGATATTTACCTCTGACGTGACGGCTGTCAGCTTGGAGCGGAGCTCGGTGTTGTCCCTCTGCAGGTCGGATATCTGCTGGTGAGTCCAGCAGATACTCCAGGCTAGCCTTCAGGTCCTTAATCTCATCATGGAGCATCTTAAGTATGTCGAGCTTTTTATTGATCGAATCGAGGACGCTTATCTGGACATCCGTGGTCTCAAGGTCCTGTGTATCAGTAGAGGAGTCTGTTTTCTTCCTCTTGTTTGGGTTGTCCCGGTGAGTTTCGGAGTTTCGGTGTTGGAGTCTTCCATGGCGCACCGAAAGAAATAGTCGTCAATGAAATCTTCAAGATCCTCCACCTTGAGTGAAGCTATGTACAGCGTTGTCGGTCTGCTTAAAGCACGAAATAAGTCGACAAAGACGGTATTTTGCTAAATCTTAGTCTAGCAGCTGGGGGCCGCCATGTTGAATCTCGCAAATCTCACAGACTCTCGCGATCTCACAGCATCTCACAGCCTCCGAAATTTGTACCAAATTTCAAGTCGATCGGACGAAATCCCTAGGACGAGTTTATTTTCATCAGAAAATCCAAAATTCAAAATGGCCGACTTCCTGTTTGGAGTAGACAATTGGTGCACGAGACTTTTTTGTGCGTCTGCTCTACTTGTACATGTGTACCAATTGTCATGTTCCAACTCCATAAAATCCCCTATGGGGAGGGGTTTTTGAAAGTTTCAAGGGGGCACTATGGAGCCATTTTGACCGTTTATGGACATGGCCCCCATCAGATGTTAGAGGTCATCCCCCTTGACCTGTGTATCAAATTTCATGATGATATGACATTTTTAAAGCCATCAAAAAGCCAAACGTATTTTCTTGGCGAAAAATCGGAAGACGCGGCGCCGCCATACGGACGCCGTTTATTGTAGCTTCACGGTGTTCGTAATGTAGCTTCACCAATGTGTTGTGGATGTTCTAGAAGTGGAATGAAGTCGATGGAGTCAACTATGTCGTATCAGAACATGTAAACATAAAGGGTGGCGCTGTGGAGGCATTTGGCTACGCCCCTCGGCGGGGACCACATCAGATGTTGGAGGACACCAGCCTTGACCTGTGTATCGATTTTCATGATGATACAACTTTATTAAAGCTGTCAAAAAGGCAAACGTATTTCCATGGCGAGTGACCAAAAAATCGCAGCGACGCCACACAGGCGCCGTTAGTCGAAGCCTCACGGCGTTAGTAATGTAGCTTCACCAAGTTGTTCTTTAGGTTTTAGAAGTGGAACGATGTTGATGGAGTAAACTATGTGGCATCAGTTAATGTAAAAAGCAAGAACGCGTCACTTCCTGTTACCACCGGGGGGCGCTACGAGTAAGGCTTGATATGAATACATTGGAATGTTCAGGGCCACGTCCCCGTCATGCTCAGAAAAATCGAAGTTGCTAGGATCCACTATGTGAACGTGACAGCCGTTCGAATTTAGATGGCGAATTCGCCAAAGTTTAGCGAGCCCTAGCGGCCACGCCCTTTGACCTAATTATGCGCAGACCACAACTTTTGCTCAGCTACATTTGGAGATATTCTGTACCAAATTTCACGTCGATCGGACGAAATCCCTAGGACGAGTTCGTTTTCATCAGAAAATCCAAAATTCAAAATGGCCGACTTCTTGTTGGAATTTCAGCTTCCTGCCAAGAGACAGTTTTGTTTGTCTGGGTATGCTTAACATGTGCACCGATTTTCATTGAGGTAGGCCAAAGTTGGCAAATTTCCCTATGGGATTTGTTGGACTTTGTAGGGGGCGCTACTTAGCCATTTACATAGCGCCGTGTGCCATCACCCCAAAATATCGAATTTCGGATCGGGCTGCAGGAATGTGCAAAGTTACACAACTTTTTAACGTAGGGAAAGGGGCAAAATTTGGGAAAACAAAGTGTCAGGAATAATAATAATAATAATAATAATGATAATAATAACAAACGCTACAGTTTCAATAGGTCCCTTGCGGACCTGTTTCACAGTCCGCTCGGGCCCTAATAAACACTACAGTTTCAATAGGTCCCTTGTGGACCTGTTTCACAGTCCGCTCTGGCCCTAATAATAATAATAATAATAAACACTACAGTTTCAATAGGTCCCTTGCGGACCTGTTTCACAGTCTGCTCGGGCCCTAATAATAAGAATCAACATTACAGTTTCGATAGGTCCCTTGCGGACCTGTTTCACAGTCCGCTCGGGCCCTAATAAACATTACAATTTCAATAGGTCCCTTGCGGACCTGTTTCACAGTCCACTCGGGCCCTAATAATAATAAACACTACAGTTTCAATGGGTTAGGTTTAATAGAATTCGCCGTCTAAATTCGAAGCTTCAAATTTTCAGAGCATGACGGGGGCGCGGCCCTGAACGTTCCGATGTATTAACGTCATGCCTTACTTATAGCGCCCCCCGGTGGTAACAGGAAGTGACGCGTTCTTACTTTTTACATTAACTGATGCCACATAGTTTACTCCATCAACATCATTCCACTTCTAAAACCTAAAGAACAACTTGGTGAAGCTACATTACAAACGCCGTGAGGCTACGACTAACGGCGCCCGTGTGGCGTCGCTGCGATTTTTTGATCACTCGCCATGGAAATACGTTTGCCTTTTTGACAGCTTTAATAAAGTTGTATCATCATGAAAATCAATACACAGGTCAAGGCTGGTTTCCTCTAACATCTGATGTGGTCCCCGCCCAGGGGCGTGGCCAAATGCCTCCACAGCCCCACCCTTTACGTTTACATGTTCTGATACGACATAGTTGACCTCATCGACTTCATTCCACTTCTAAAACATCCACAATACATTGGTGAAGCTACATTGTGAACACCGTGAAGCTATGATAAACGACGTCCGTATGGCGGCGCCGCGTCTTCCGATTTTTTGCCAAGAAAATATGTTTGGCTTTTTGATGGCTTTAATAAAGTCGTATCATCATGAAATTTGATACACAGATCAAGGGTAATGATCTCTAACATCTGATGGGGCCCACGTCCATGAGCGGTCAAAATGGCTCCATAGCGCCCCCTTGAAACTTTCAAAAACCCCTCCCCATAGGGGTTTTTATGGAGTTGGAACATGAAAATCAGTACACAACTAAACCAGATGCACAAAAAAGTCTCTTGCACCAATTGTCTACTCCAAACAGTAAGTCGACCATTTTGAATTTCTGATTTTCTGATGAAAACAAACTCGTCCTAGGGATTTCGTCCGATCGACTTGGAATTTGGTACATTTCATCTCCAGACCTAGCTGAGCAAAAGTTGTGCTCTGCACGTAATTAGGTCAAAGGGCGTGGCCGGTAGGGCTCAAGAAACTTTGGCGAATTCCTCGTCTAAATTCAAACGAGTCTCACATTCACATACTCTATCCGAGAAGCCTCAAATTTTCTGAGCATGACAGGCACTCAGCTGTGAACGTGCTAATATATTGATGTCATGCCTTACTCATGGCGCCCCCCAGTGGTAACAGGCAGTGTCCAGTTGTTTGGCTTTTTGATGGATTGAATAAACTTGTATCATCATGAAAGTTGATACACAGGTCAAACATGGCGACCTCTAACATCTGATGTGGTTCACACCACTGGGCGGGGCAAATGGCCCCATAGCGCCCCATGAAATTTTCAAAAACCCCTCCCCATAGGAGTTTTTATGGAGTTGGAACATGAAAATCAGTACACATGTTTACCTTGACCAGACGCACAAAAAAGTCTCTTGCACCAACTGTCTATTCCAAACAGGAAGTCGGCCATTTTGTTTTAACTCTTCAATTTGGCATGATTTCCACATTGAACCATCGAATGGCCGTAAGTCCTTTGTGTATTGGCCAAATCGCTTGACGTTCATTGTCCCCCGCTCGCACCGCCGTCCCCATCTGATACCCGACTGCGACATACCGCGAGGGCCCTACATAACCGCTTGCGGTTTTCTAGTTATTCCTATTCCTGAACATCTGTTTCCCGATTTTAGCCCCTTTCCCAACGTTAAAAAGTTGTATAAATTTGCACATTCCTGCAGCCGCCCCAAAATTCAATATTTTGGCTGAGTAGCGCCCCTACAAAGTCAAAAATCCCATAGGAAATTCGCCAACTTTGTCGTACCTCAGCGAAAATTGGTAGAGATGTTAAGCATAAATGTCTGAACAAAATTGTCTCTTGGCAGGAAGTTGAAATTCCAATAGGAAGTCGGTCATTTTGAATTTTGCTTTTCTGATGAAAACAAACTCGTCCTAGGGATTTAGTCCGATCGACTTGAAATTTGGTACAGATCATCTCCAGAGCTAGCTGAGCAAAAGTTGTGCTCTGCGCGTAATTAGGTCACAGGGCGTGGCTGCTAGGGCTCGCTAAACTTTGGCAAATTCGCCGTCTAAATTCGAACGACTCTCACGTTCACATACTCGATCCTAGCAGCTTCAAATTTCTGAGCAAGACGGGGGCGCGGCTCTGAACTTTTCGATGTATTCATATCAAGTCTTACTCATGGCGCCCCCTGGTGGTAACAGGAAGTGACCCGTTCTTAATTTTTACCTTTACCGATTTCACATAATTTACTTTATCAACTTCATTACACTTCTAAAACATAAATAACAACTCAGTGAAGCTACAGTCTGAACGCTGTGAGGCTACAGGTAATGGCGCCCATGTGGCGGCGCGTCACTTTTTAACAGGAATTGTTACAGGAATATTGCCCTCTGTTCGCACCAGCGTCCAATCTGATACTGGACCGCGACATACCGCGAGGGCCCTACGTAACCGCTTGCGGTTTTCTAGTTATTATTATTATTGTTAAGTGGGCCTGATAGAGGAAATATGGTGGAGAAAAAGGGTGTATCTGGCAGCATAAAATCGGGAAAAAGCATTTAAAAAAAAGTGTTTCCACAATGATAAATATGGCCCCAGACCTTTTAACTGCTTGACTGATGACAGGTTAACAGGGGAAGAGCCCATGCAGCCTTGTTATTATTATTATGTGCCTGCCGTCGAGCAAGGCTGGCAAAGTCAGCCTTGAGAGCACGGCGGCACATATTACTATTCCTTTTGGGGGGGAGGCCCCAAGTGTCTTAGCATTCATGGCAGGCGAAGCTTGAAAACAGTGGCAGTCAGTGAGAGCCAGTGTGGGAGAGAGACCAGGGGCGCGCCTAGACTTTCCCATAGGGGTGCCCCATGGGGTGTTGAAGCCATGCAAGGGTGGCCAGCAGTATTAGGTGGTATGCATGAACCTCCATCACCATAGCATCATTCACATACAAAAATCTAAGCTCTCCTCCTTACAGTTTCTTTTATACGAGAGGTGATTCGACAGGTCGGCTTATAATCAGTGGCATAGTGTGACTGGATGTTTGTTTGTGTGTGTCAGGTGGGGGATTCACATTGACACATATATAGACATTAGATGATGATATGATACAGGCTTCTGATTGGCCATTATCAAAGATACAGAGAGTGGATGACATTGATCACACACAGAGACAGGAAGCTCAGACTGGCGGTTTCTTTCAAAGTAAAAGTCTGGTTTTTCAAAATAAAAGCCCAAAACTTCGGAGGGGTAACTTTTTTCCTCACAGGAAGCTGTGGCTATGACTGTCCTTTCAAAGTAAAAGGCCCAAACTCTGATTTAATCTTCACAGGAAACAAGGTGTGTTTGTTTGCAACACAAATCTGGAACAGGCACGCAAGAAGTGCGTGCTTCGGTGCAGGAGAGGGTCAGCATGCATAAGACGGGGCCACGTAGGCCCGGCGTCGCGTGGGTCCGGTGTCATGTGTGCAGGCACATATTAAAATTTTCTAGTTTTTTTTTTTTTTTTATTATTATTATTATAGACGGGATTTTCGGCAATTAACACGGTTCGTACCGTAAGGTGCACCCAGGCATGACATATATCAAAACATGCGTCTTGATCGTGTGAGGGGTGGTATTACTTTTCTCCGTCAAAACCGTTACCGTGGCGACGCTAGACCCCAAAAACCGCAGAAAAAAAGTCCCATAGGAATGAATGGGGAAAGGGTCGGATTTCAAACTTTTTTCTTCACACAAACAGTCACAGCTCCCTCATACTTTCACCTAGAAGCTTCATTCAACTTGCAAAACGCAGCAAATTTCCCTGGCAATATATTCATAATTCATCTTCAATTCAAAAAATGTATAGTTTATTCAGCATTTCAACTTATTTCAGACCATGAAATCTTCAGAAAATCAGAGTTTAACATGGGTGTGTATTGCATGGAATGTTCGGGGCTAGAGTGGGGCTAGAGTGGGGAGCAGTTTCAGAAATGTCAGAAAAAAATATTTTGAAATCGGGATTGCGAGGGCTACGTTCACTCCACCGACTTAATTTTTACAGCAAAACGTTGGAAATCTCGTCCCAGTCGTAGTGATGTGTGTCTTATGTCTGTGAGATTTGTACTTTTTGCTCCACAGCCTTAAGTAATGCCCCACCTCCCAAAATTCTCTCCATAGGGTCCAATGTTAATTTTCAGAGAAAAAAAATCTGAAAAAGGAGAAAAACCTCTAGTGTTTAACTTGCCACTGTCGGCCTTCCGAGTGAGCTAGAGACATAAAATTTATACCTCTGCAATCCTCGCGATCTCCTGACGCCTTTCGTCCAAACCCCAAAGTTGTACTCCTTACGGTTCTTGAGTTATTCAGAGGAGTTTGACATGGTCTGACTCAGCTTGAAAACAGTGGCAGTCAGTGAGAGCCAGTGTGGGAGACATACCAGAGCGCCTAGACTTTTTCATAGGAGTGCCCCATGGGGTGTCTAAGCCATGCAGGGTGGCCAGCAGAATTAGGTGATATGCATGAACCTCCAGCACCATAGTATCATTCACATGCAAAAATCTAAGCTCTACTCCTTATAGTTTTTATACCAGAGGTGATTCGACAGGTCAGCTCATAATCAGTGGCAGAGTGTGACTGGATGTTGGTCCGTGTGTGTGTAAGATGGGGGATCCACATAGACATATATATAGAGATTAGATGATGATATGATACAGGCTTCTGATTGCCCATCACCAATGATACAGAGAGTGGATGACATCATTGATCATACACACAGACAGGAAGCTCAGGCTGTTTCTTTCAAACTAAAAGTCTGGTTTTTCAAAATAAAAGCCCCAAACTTCGGAGGGGTAACTTTTTTCCTCACAGGAAGCTATGACTATCCTTTCAAAGTAAAAGCCCTGAACTCTGATTTAAGCTTCACAGGAAACAAGGTGTGTTTGTTTGCAACATGAATCCGGGACAGGCACGCACGTAGTGCGTGCTTCGGTGTGTTTGTTTGCAACACCAACCTGGGACAGGCATGCATGAAGTGCGTGCTTCGGTGCGTTTGTGTGCAACATGAATCTGGGACAGTCACGCACATAGTGCGTGCTTCGGTGTGTTTTTTCACAACATGAATTCAGGATAGGCACGCACGTAGTGCGTGCTTCAGCGTGTTTGTTTTCAACATGAACCTGGGACAGGCATGCATGAAGTGCGTGCTTCGGTGCGTTTGTGTGCAACATGAATCTGGGACAGTCACGCACATAGTGCGTGCTTCGGTGTGTTTTTTCACAACATGAATTCAGGATAGGCACGCACTTCGTGCGTGCTTCTGTGCAGGAGAGGGTCAGCATGCATCAGGCTGGGCCACATAGGCCCAGCGTCGCGTGGGTCCGGCGTCATGTGTGCAGGCACATATTAAAATTTCTTCAGGAATTTTTTTTCTAGTTATTATTATTATTATTTTTTGCAGCATTCTCAGTTACTTGGTCAATTACTTTTGGTCCCTGAGAAAGAGGCGGCTACATATTAAAGAGCTGTAATTCCTAAACCCTTGCTCCAATTTGGATGGGAATACTCTCAAAACCCATGTTGATTATGTAATTGTATTGTGAATATGTTTTGGTAAACAAATACAATAACAAATTTTGAGTCACTGTCCAAATATTTTTGCGCCTAACTGTAAATAAAGATTGTGATTTCCTGTAAAATGACCCGTTTTTGTTTGACTTTTTTGACTCATTATTCTTTTCTCATCATTCATACTAAAAATCCTTTTCTTAACTTTTCTCTCTTTTCTATTTTTAAGGGTTTTATTATTTTATTTTTTTTTATTATTTTTTATTTGTTTTATGAGAAGCAGTGTACTGTACTATCTATACCTACTTGTTATTTAAAGTTATTTTATTACATTCCCAATGTAAATATTACATTTCTGCCATAAATAGTCATCAACTGTAAATATGGGTTTCGTATATCTTTGTATATCTTTTATATCTTAATTTTTATTTCTTTATTTAAGTGTGTCTTTAAGTCAAGAGACTGTTGAATCAATGAAATGGCATCATATTACACACACACACACAGACAACAGCTCAGTCCAATGAATCTGTCCGGTATCGGCTGCCCTTTGCCAATAGAGAGCAGAACAGGCAGACAGGAAAGGAGAGGTCAAGTCCCAATGTGGCTCTGGACGAGTCAACCTGGAACTTTGGAGGGATTGTGTTGCATAGGAGATGGAGTCAGTATGGCTGGCTGAAGTAGAGGGAGGAAAGTACTGATGGGAAAAGGGAAGTCTTGAATGGTGGATAGACCACCTGGCAGGGGACAGACCATAATCAGGAAGGTGCTTCATCCAGGGTGAGAGGCAGGAATCACAGGTTTTTAGAGGCAATTTAAAAACTGACAAAGAAGAGGCTTGTTTAACATGCATAGGCAGATCATTCCATAATTTAGGGAAGGGAAATGTAGCATGAAAGTCTGTCAACACTGTGTTGATTGTGATGTTGCTCTTTCTCCACCTCTCACCATCTCAACCAACTACATGCAGTTACATTGCAGGTCTCAGGACAAATTGAGAGCTGACGTCTCACAGATGTAGTGCCGCTTTCCAGCACAAACAATGTCATCCCAGGTGTTCAACCAGTTCTCCTGTCCAGTGCCTCTCGGCGGGACGATGGCCACACAGTCCTGTCCAGCCTTATTTTTGTCCCAGGAGGCCATGGCATTGTTTGGCTCCCCGGGCTTCCAGAAATCAAAGTCACTTTGGAGTTTGTGGCCATTTACCCAGATGAAGACTCCCTCATTCACTGTGTCCTTCAATCCGATCCATGCTGAATGGAAGTTTTCTTCAGGGTACTGCTGCACAAAGTCAAGAGTCATGTTGGTGAGGAATGCCTGGTCTTCAGCATTCAAGACTACAGTCAGGTCAGCCCCCATGGAGAGACACCTGCTGCGTGCAGTTTCCCACTTCTCTGCTTTGTGGGACAAGAAGAAGCAGCGAGAAGCATGCTCGTTCCAGCCAGACTGGCATCGTGAACACTGCAGTGTGTCCTTGTTGCAGAATCCCCAGAGGAAGGACAGTTTGGTAGAGAACAGGATTGAACGTTGGACTTGATTTTCTGCTTCCAGTTGCTTGGAGGTTTGTTGCTCATTGTTTAACAGACGCTGCAACTGTTTCCTTTCTGCAGACAGATTTCTGTTTTCTTCTTCCACAAGGTTGCAGGTTTTTAGGGTTGAATTTAGAAGTGAGTTCAGCCCTTCTTTCTCCACTTTTAACTGTGCTTTTAGGTGTTTTTTTGCAGCGGATAACACAGTGAAGTTGTACTGCGTTGCGTTCATGAGCAGCTTCAGTTGGTCAAATTCACATCCCAGAACAGTGAACTTCTGTGAGGTGATGTTCAGGAGTTGTTTCAGTCCCTGATTCTCTGCTTGCAATTGTGTTTTTTCTTGCAATGTGTTGTTCAAGAGCAGGCTCAGGTGTTTTTTTTCAGCGGATAACACAGTGTTGTTGTACTGTGTTGCGTTCATGAGCAGCTTCAGTTGGTCAAACTCACGTCCCTGACCAGTGAACTTCTGTGAGGTGATGTTCAGGAGTTGTTTCAGCCCCTGATTATCCGCTTGCAATTGTGTTTTTTCTTGCAATGTGTTGTTCAAGAGCAGACTCAGGTGGTTTTTTTCAGTCGATAACACAGTGTTGTTGTACTGTGTTGCATTCATGAGCAGCTTCTGTTGATTGTTTTCCATTTGTAACTGTGCATTGTGAGCAACGAGGACACCAATCATAACAAATAAAAACAACGTAAAAATCACGATCCCAATGACCACAGCTTGCCATCTGTGCCACCACCACCTCTTCATCCCATCATTTTCAGTCTCTTTTCTGCCGAATTCTTCGTCTATTATGTTATGGTGCTGCATGTTGCATACTCTAGCTGCTGCTTTTAAGTGATTCCAACTATTATGTGCTATTGTTCGGCTATTACTGTTACAGTGAGTGTAGTGATGTCACTTCACATCAAAAGCAAGAATATTCCTTCCTGCCTTTGATGTGAAGTGAGTTACCTTGTGCACTTACTGATGTGACGTCATGACATTCCTGCCTTCCGCTACACTCCTACACGCTACACTCCTTCCGCTACACTCACTCCAATGGTAATAGCATAATAATAATCTGTAGCGGACTGTGTTCTGTCCCTGGGCTCGTCACGACATTCCTGTCTTTGATGTGAAGTACTACACCCCCTCAAGTGCACATGCGCCATAGCATAATTGTAAGACAGCTGGATGATGATGGTGACTGATTCACTTTTGGAGCAACGCAGACAAGTCACAGTCAAGCATGCTCTGTCCAATGTGTCGACACACAGCAAAAGTCTACTTAATTCAAAGTGATTGCGCATATCGGATCGCCATGGCAATCATGTTTTAAATCATTTCCAAACATTTGGTAATTTCTCGGGGTGGCATGGTGGTGTAGTGGTTAGCACTTCCAACAAGAAGGTACTGGGTTTGAATCCCGGCCCAGGGCCTTTCTGTGTGGAGTTTGCATGTTCTCCTTATGTCTGCGTGGGTTCTCTCTGGTAATCCGACTTGCTCCCACCATCCACAAACATGCATGGGGATTAGGTTAATTGTCTAATTTAAATTTACCGTAGGTGTGAATGTGAGTGTGAGTGGTTGTCTGTCTCTATGTGTACTGTGATGAACTGGAGACTTGTCCAGGGTGTACCCTGTCTTTCACCCTAAGACAGCTGGGATAGGCTCCAGCCACCCCCGCGACCCTATGTGAGGATAAGAGGTAGAAAATAGATGGATGGTAATTTCTCGGTGGAGCTGGAGGAAGACATTAAAGAGATAAGACGATCAATTTGAAGGAAAATCAAGTCAGCCCGAGGTAATCAAATCAATTATTATTGATGGAACTATTTGTAGTTTCATTTTCCTTTAGTAAAAAAAAATAAAATAAAAATAAAATTATTTTTTGTATTATTAATTGGGGTTTACATTCATTAGGATGGGCTGGCAGGGCATTTGGGCATATGGTTTTTTACCAGGGATCAGAGAAGGTGTACGTGGTGGACTGCTGTCTTTATGTTTGCTACCAAATGGTGAATAAATCAACCGAAACACATTTTTGGTATGGATTGTTTTATTGGACCTGCGTAAAGCCTTATCCAGATGGTGCCAGAATTGACATTTGATTTGATTTTTGGTGAAGACTGTACAAATGTACAAATGACCATAACAATTATACTTGCTGATGTTTGTGGAACAACATGGTTGTCTTAGTGGGAATATTATATTATGGTGAACTATTTACTAAAGATATCTGACTGTAAAGCAGTCCAATCCAAGAGATGTGGAAACACAGAAATGCACTTTTTATGTAAGAAAATAATCTTATAATAATTATTATATTAAAAATAACATGGTGAAGAATGGTGTCACAGCCTTTAGGCTGCAGGGAACTGGCAGCAGATTTTGAGAAGATGATAAGGATGATGATATGTGGATTTTATTTATTTTTTATTATTCATTAAGACCCGCCTGTGAATGAAATGTGCCTGACAGTGTGGTTTTACAACGTTTTTACAACAGTAACATACCTTGATCCCTTTTTCGATTTTTGATCTTAGTTTTGAAGATGTTGAACCTGGCAGACAGACTTCACATGTTTCAATTTAAAGCAACAAAGCCACACAGTGAACTGATTTATTCTTATTTCAAATGCTCTTTGTAATTGTTTAATTTAGCCCAAACTTAGAAAAAAATATTCTCTACGGAAATTAATAACTGTCTGGATTCATTAAACATTATGTTTTCACCATTGGCCAAGAACTCTTTTATTTTGAAAATTCTCAGAACATGTTTCTCCATTCTCCACTGATTTAAACTACAGTAACCTCCAATGATTTATTTGTTATTCTGGTGGTCTTGAAACTGATGTGTTCCTGAAAGAGCAGTGAAAATGACAGCTAGTAAACAGCCCATAATGATTGCACAAAACCAAACAAGTCGGTCATGTCTGCTTCCATTAAATTTAGGTCTCAATAAAGGCATGAATGCATCTATTCTTTCAAATGCTCTTGGAAACAATTAATCCGAAAAATACACAGAAAAAATGAGTACGGTATGACAAATTTGATAAATTTATTGATGGATAGCCCCTTGAGATGAACCATCTCGTTTTCAAGGGAATCCAACATACAAAAACAATACAAAACAATAAAAACAACAAAATCACAAACTGCATACACAGGCTCTTAATTACCACCCCACCCCCACATCGTTCCAAACTCACAATACCCACACAAGGCACATAACATAGTACCAGCCATAATAATAATATCCACATTGATATCGATAGTCACACCATTACGACACCATCCACAGAACAGCAGAAGCACAAATATACAATAATATTCTGTGAGTAATAACAACAACAGCAAAAAAATCCAAAAATTACACCGTTAATAGCAGTTGCATGATGATTTAAGAAGACAAAATATGGAATATGTTAGGTTTGTAGGTGCCTTTTCGTTTTGTGTGGCATGTTTTGTGTTTTCCTGTCTCCCCTTCCCCCTCCTTCTCTCCAGGGCAGTGTGTGTGCGCAGCAGTGGCGGTGATTGGTTGGCTCTCTCCACGAGACACACCTGGTTCTCATCCACTCATTCATCCTGCTATTTAAGCCCGGCCCAGTCTCCACTCCTGTGCCAGATTACCCCATCTCAGCAGCCTGTTTATGTCGCCACTCGTGCGGCCGGACCTGTCTCCAGCTCTACTACTCCAGCAACGCCAGCCACTCGTCCATCGCCTGCTCTTGCCCTCGCCTTTTGTTAACTTTGTGTATTTTGTGGTGAGAATAAACACTTCAAGTTATCTTCGCTGCCTCAGTCTCTGCATCCGGGGTCCAGGCCTTAGCTCACACGTAACAGAGTAATCTGGCCATGAACATGGACCCAGCTGGAGACAGATAGACTTCGGCAGGCATTGTCCACGCAAGGTTCTCGTGTTGGGCATTTGGAGCAAGCCATCCACGAGATTCTGGGAACCCTACAGAATCTCTCAACCAGTGTGTCTCAGCTCAGTGGTCGCATGGATCAAGCCGTCAACCAGATCTCCACTTTGGCTCCCCCCAGGGATCCTCCACCTTCCAACGCTCCTTCAGCAGTGTCCTCAGCTCCTCCACCCAGTCTCTCCAGAGAACCATTCATCCCCTCTCCAGTCAGGTATTCCGGTGAGCTAGGGACATGTAGCCAGTTTTTACACCAATGCTCCATAGTGTTTGATCAACAAACCCAGGCGTCGCCACCGATAGATCTAGAATCGCTTTCATTATGAGTTTGTTGTCAGATCGTGCTGCCTCGTGGGCTTTGGCAATTTCTAGCAATTCTGCGCTAACTCAGTCCTATACCTCCTTTGTCAATGAGATGCGTGAAAGTGTTTGACCACCCGGTCCAAGGGAAAAGAAGCCAGCCGCCCTCCTCTTTCTCTTCGCCAGGGTTCGCCCCAGTCTCTCAGTATGCTATTGACTTCCGCATTTTGGCAGCCGAGAGCGGGTGGGATGAGCTAGCCTTGCAAAGCGTTTTCTTCTGGGACTAGCTGATAATATAAAGGACGAATTAGCCCTTGCACGAGATGAGACCCAGTCTCTAGATGAGTTAATTTCTTTAGCTATAAGACTTGATAACCGGCTGAGAGAAAGACGTAGGGAGAGAATAGGGAGACAGGGTGTCCCTCCACCTGTTGCTGCAACCCTCTCCTTGGCGTCTGCACCTCCTCCACATGGAACCCCCCGGGACCTCACCCCCATTCCAGCTCCAACTTCCAGTTCTCCCTCTTCTCATGGCGGGAGGAATCCATGCAGTTGGGTAGGGCGAGATTGTCTCCTGCAGAACGTTGAACGCAGAGTTCGGCACCGGCTCTGCATCTACTGTGGTCAGTCTGGCCACTTCCTTGCCTTCTGTCCACAACTGCCAAAGAGCAGGCTCGTCAGCTACGAGGGCGCTGATGAGCCACACCATCTCCTCTCCTACACCCTCCGCCCGTATTCAACTGCAAGGTATGCTCAGATTTCCTCACAATACGTTACCTTTGCAAGTACTGGTCGATAGTGGGGCAGATGACAACTTCATTGACTCTGAACTGTGTATCCAAGCAAATCTTCCCACAGAGACTCTACCTGAGCCTAGGAACGTGCTCGCTTTGAATGGTCAGTTACTTGCTCGTGTCACCCAATCGTACTGCTCCCATGACCCTGCAGCTCTCAGGTAACCATCAGGAAAATATTTCATTGTTGGTCATTCCCTCTCCCACGTCACCTTTGGTTCTGGGTCTCCCTTGGCTCAAGTTACATAACCCCCATATTGACTGGTCTGCATCTGTCATCACCAATTGGAGTACTTTCTGTCATTCACATTGCCTCCATTCAGCTAGTCCTCCTAGTCCCCCCTCGCCACCTGAGCCGCAGAGACCTGTTGACTTGTCCACCATTCCCTCGGTTTACCATGATCTCCAGGAGGTTTTTAATAAGGACAGTGCCCTCTCCCTTCCCCACATCGACCCTATGACTGCGCCATCAAGCTGCTTCCGGGATGCCCCTCTTCCCACCCAAAAACTATACAATCTGTCCAAGCCTGAAAAGGAGTCCATGGAGCAATACCTCACTGACTCTCTAGCGGGCGGGGCTTATCCGCTCCATCCTCTTCCCCTGTGGGTGCTGGTTTTTTCTTTGTGGAAAAGAAAGATAAAACTCTGCGTCCCTGCATTGACTTCCGAGGCTTAAATGATATCACTGTAAAAAATAAGTACCCTCTTCCACTGATAGATTCCGCTTTTGGTCCTCTGCATCAGTCTACCATTTTTTCCAAGTTAGACCTCCGTAATGCCTACCACCTCATCAGAATCAAGGAAGGAGATGAGTGGAAAGCGGCTTTCAACACCCCCTCGGACACTTTGAGTACCTAGTGATGCCTTTTGGCCTAACCAATGCCCGGCCGTCTTTCAGGCTCTAATCAATGATGTGTTAAGAGACATGCTCAACAGATTTGTTTTGTGTATTTAGATGATATTTTGATCTTTTCTAGGGATTTAGATGAACACATTCAACATGTCAGACTGGTACTAAAAAGACTGCTAGAGAACAGACTCTTTGTAAAAGCTGAGAAATGTGAGTTTCATGTCCCTCCGTCAGTTTTTGGGTTTTGTGGTGGAGAAAGGGCAGTTAAAGGCGGACCCTGCCAAGGTTCAAGCTGTGAGTGAGTGGCCTGTCCCTTCCACCCGAAAAACACCTCCAGAGATTTTTGGGTTTTGCAAATTTTTATAGGAGGTTCATTCGTAACTACAGTCAAGTAGCAGCGCCGCTCACTCAGCTCACCTCCTGCAAACTCCCTTTTGTGTGGTCTCAGGCAGCGGACGCCGCTTTCAACCATTTAAAGTGTCTGTTTACCTCTGCACCTGTGCTCTCCCACCCAGATCCCTCACTTCAGTTCGTGGTAGAGGTTGATGCCTCCGACACCGGTGTTGGAGCCGTACTCTCTCAGCGCTCCCCGGTAGACCACAAAATGCACCCCTGTGCCTTCTTCTCTCGTCGACTAACACCTACAGAGAGGAACTACGATGTAGGCAACAGGGAGCTTCTGGCGGTGGTTCTCGCTCTCCAGGAGTGGAGGCATTGTTTGGAGGGTTCCACACACCCTTTTGGGGTTTGGACCGACCATAAGAACCTCTCTCTTATCTCACGGTCGGCACGCGGCGACTAAACTCCCGGCAGGCTCGGTGGGCTTTGTTTCTGGGCGTTTCCAGTTCACCCTCACCTACCGTCCTGGGTCCAGGAACATCAAGCCCGACGCCTTGTCTCGACAGTTTACCCGCCAGTGGAAGACTCACCTGTGGAGACCATACTCCCATCCTCCTGTGTGGTGGGGCGGCCAGGTGGGAGATTGAGCAAGTGGTGCAGGAGGCTCAACGAGACCATCCCATTCCTGAAAGCTGTCCTCCCAACCGGATATTCGTTCCACCCTCCGCCAGGACTCCTGTGCTTTCAGTGGGGACATGCCTCCAAAATCGCCTGTCATCCCGGCTTCCATCGAACCCTCACCATGCTACAGCACAGCTTTTGGTGGCCGACCATTACGGCTGACACCAAGGAGTTTGTCTCTGCCTGCTCCGTCTGTGCCCGCAGCAAATCCTCTCCCACGGACTCCTGCTGGTCTCCTACAGCCCTTACCTATCCCTCATCGCCCCTGGTCTCACATCGCGGTGGATTTAGTCACACGGGACTCCACCTTCTGAGGGTAACACTGTTATTCTAACTATTGTAGATCGCTTCTCCAAAGCTGTGCATTTTGTACCTCTGCTCAAACTTCCCACAGCTCTAGAGACCGCCAACCTCCTCGTCCAACACATGTTCGAATTCATGGAATCCCTCAGGACATTGTTTGGACCGGGGGCCTCAGTTCTCCTCCCAGGTCTGGAGAGCTTTCTGCCTGGCTCTTGGGGCGTCGGCCAGCCTCTCGTCTGGATACCATCCTCAGACTAATGGCCAGACGGGCCGGGCCAACCAGGACCTCGAGTCGGCCCTTGGGCCACCTCGAGACACCCGTCCTCATGGTCCACCCACCTACCCTGGGTGGAATACGCCCACAACTCCCTGGTCAGCTCTGCCACAGGTATGTCCCCTTTCATGGCCTCCATGGGTTTCCAGCCTCCCTCTTCCCCATCCAGGAGACAGAAGTGGCAGTTCCTTCGGTACAGGAGCACCTCCGGCCGAGCTCGTCGGGTCTGGCGTGAAAGCTAGAGAGGCTCTCACACGGACGGCTGCCCGCAACAAGCGGTTGGCAGACCAACGTCGCTCTCCTGCTCCCCACTATCAGCCTGGACAAAGGGTTTGGCTCTCTTCACGCGACCTCCCTCTGCAGACAGAGAGCAGGAAACTAGCCCCTAGGTACATTGGTCCTTTTGAAATTGAAAAAGTAATCAACCCCAGTGTGATGAGACTCAAGTTGCCCGCTGCATTGCATGTTCACCCAGCTTTTCATGTTTCACTGTTGAAACCTGTGTCCACCAGTGCTCTGTGCCCTCCGGCCGAACCCCCTCCACCCCGGCTTATTGGCGACCACCCTGCCTTCACTGTCAGCGGCTGCTGGACGTCCGCGAGACGGGGCGGGGATATCAGTTCTTGGTGGACTGGGAGGGTTATGGCCCAGAGGAGCGATCTTGGGTGTCCGTTCTTTGATTTTTGGACCCGGGCCTCATTAATGACTTTTATCGGGACTTTCCAGACAAGCCTGGTGGGCATGCCAGGTGGCGTCCGTTGAGGAGTAATGTTAGGTTTGTAGGTGCCTTTTCGTTTTGTGTGGCATGTTTTGTGTTTTCCTGTCTCCCCTTCCCCCTCCTTCTCTCCAGGGCAGTGTGTGTGCGCAGCAGTGGCGGTGATTGGTTGGCTCTCTCCACGAGACACACATGGTTCTCATCCACTCATTCATCCTGCTATTTAAGCCCAGCCCAGTCTCCACTCCTGTGCCAGATTACCCCATCTCAGCAGCCTGTTTATGTCTCCACTCAAATGCGTCGGACCTGTCTCCAGCTCTACTACTCCAGCAACGCCAGCCACTGCAAATCCATCGCCTGCTCTTGCCCTCGCCTTTTGTTAACTTTGTGTATTTTGTGGTGAGAATAAACACTTCAAGTTATCTTCGCTGCCTCAGTCTCTGCATCCGGGGTCCAGGCCTTAGCTCACACGTAACAGAATAATTAAAAGAAAGCAATGGATCAATCCAGAGGCCAAGATATTTAAATGAGGTGACTTGTGGTAGTGGTGAACCATCAATAAAAAAGATCTGAGGCATCACCAAGACATGGTCTGGTACCAAACAACATACAACATGATTTCTTTGTGTCCAAAATAGGTTTATTTGATGAAAACCACCTTTGAACTACGACTAACTCACGTTGCGAAGCATTTTCAATTAAAAAAATAGTCAGAAAAAACAACCATTTTTTCATAAATTACTCAGAATTTTACTTAGCAGTATGCTTCCCTAATAAAGCTTTTCCGCCCAGATCATTGTGTCAAATGTAATCACAGATCTCACAGTAACTTCCTACAGTCCCTAGCATTCGGGGTAAAGAGAGTTTATCTGGTTTGTAAATGTAACCTATTGACATGAAAGCTATCAGAAGTGTGACATTAAGTCATTTTTCAAGGCAATTTAAGTCATTTTGCTGCTTCTATTACAGCCTCTCCCAAAAATGACCTGGTGTGTGATGCCATTCATTCAGACCAGTGAGGTCATCATTTGACCTCTGACCCTTCATTTGTGTTAAAACAGCAGCTGGTAACCTGTGTGGAATAACTGCATAAACGGGGTTAGGGTTGTTAACATGATTTTGCAGCAGAAAAATTTTCCCCTGTAAATGTTACAGTTTGCACCAAAACCACAAATATGACACTAAATATTATCTAATATCGCCTCAGTAAAATGTTTGACATCTATATTTTCTATATCTTATATACCTGTATCTTTATTTTTATTTGTTGTTTATGGGTGCCTTCCTTATACATACATAATGACAAGAAAGACAATCTTGCTGTTTGTCTATGGATAATACAATATTCCTGAACAGCTGGATAGTAGCCTAAGCATATGTTATTTTGACATATCTAATATCGCCTCAGTAAAATGTTTGACATCTATATTTTCTATATCTTATATACCTGTATCTTTATTTTTATTTGTTATTTAAGGGTGCCTTCATTATATGTACATAATGACAAGAAAGACAGTCTTGCTGTTTGTCTATGGATAATACAATATTCCTAGAACAGCTGGATAGTAGCCTAAGCATATGTTATTTTGATCCTTTATGTAATGATTTAAAGATCACGGTCAGTATTCTACTAAACACTTAAACATTTAAGTTATTACAGTTTTTCCAGTTGCTAACACACTAAAATGACATAATGACATTAAACTGACACACAGGGAGCAAAACCTCATCTCAAATCTCCAAAACTTTAAACATATATTCTGCTTTACACACATTTTGCAATTTGAAATGGCACATTTGAAGTGTACTGAACGTGGTTATAAGACACAACAATCTGACATAAATTCACGTTTGCAATTTCAAAACACCGTAATTTAAAATGACACTACATGAGCTCAATGGCTAATACATGTGCCACCTGGCTAACAGGTTAGCAAGGTTTGTAATTATGTAACACTTCAATCAGGAAGTAAGCAGTAAAGACATTGCTGAGAGAGGAAGAGGAAGAGAGGGGTGAGAATGGGGAGTGAGAGGTAGGGGTAGAGCAGGTAGAGTGTTGAGCTGGCTGTGTGGACTGTTACAGTTTTTTCTGATGGCTTAAACACTTACATTGATTCTTATAGCACAATTTCTAAAACTATTAATATTTATCACAAAACCCTTCACCGAGTTTGCAAAACTGAAAGCACAAGCAGCTGCTGTACTTAGTTTGCAATTTAAGTAACAAACACTTTGTGTATGTGTAAATACAATTTACTGCACAGCACTCTTTTGCAAAACTGTAAACACAGCTCACTGCTTTACACTCAATTTCAGATGATCTACACACTCCTGTCAAAACTATACATATTTATGGCTATTATTTACACAATTTTGCCAACTGTCAGGCCACACTGTCACATGTGAAAACTATTATCTATAATTATTTGACTTTGCAATCAGCCTGAGCACTATAAATAAGCCACAGGTAAGCCTTTTGTGTGGCGAACAATGGAAGGAGAAAGAAGAGTAAGAGGAGTGAGAGTAAGAGGAGGGCGAGGAAGAGGGCGATGGAGGTGAAGAAGCAGGAGGGGCGGGGACGTGGGCGTGGACAAGGAAATGAATTTGGAGGAAGAGGAGGAGGAGGTGCAGAAGCAAGAGGGAGAGGGAGGACAGCAAGGACGGAGGAGGAGCACTTAGAGGGAAGAGGACAACGAGGTGTGCTTAGAGGAAGAGGGACGAGGAGGTGCAGAAGCACAAGGAGAACGAGGAGAGGGAAGGGGAAGAATGCGAGTAAGAAATAGAATCACTGATGTCATCAGAGCTACAATAGTGGACCATGTCATCAACCATGGCATGAGCCTAAGGGAAGCTGGCCAACGGGTTCAGCCCAACCTGAGCCGCTACACTGTAGCAGGCATCATAAGAACATTTGAAATGAGAATCGGTTAGTACAGTATCTTCTTCATACTAAGTTTTACATTATGTATACTGTAATACAGTAGTGTCATATTCTTTTGCTGAAACAATACTGTACATTTACTGTAAAAATACTGAAATTGTTACTTTATAGAATTGTTAGACGACCTGTAGCTGGGGGCAGAAGAAGACTATTCACGGCTGAACAAAGAGACCTACATAGTGAATATGGTGTTGGCAAACAACTCAATAAGGCTCACGAGAAATACAGCAGCACATACTAGAGGATGACACAACATTCAAAGGACATAAATAATGTGAGCATCTCTGCATTATCTAAACTTACTGGCACACAACCAAATAAAGATGAAGCAGATCTATAGGGTCCTATTTCAAAGAAACAGTGAGCGATGTACCACGTGTAACAACAACTGCGGTATGAATTTGTGCAGGTAAGCTTATCATTGGTACTGAATCTGGAAGTGCATACTGTGTGCTGTGCATGGGCCTGCTGTGATGCATTTGTTTTGTCTTTTCCAGAGAGTGATGGAGCTAGAGGCAGATGCCATGGGTCATGAGCTGATTTTTGTGGATGAGGCAGGCTTTAACCTCAGCAAAACAAGAAGGCGGGGAAGGAACATTATTGGACAACGTGCCATAATCAATGTCCCAGGACAAGCGTGGTGGAAACATTACCATGTGTGCAGCCATCAGCCAAAACGCTGTTGTTCACCATCATGCAAATCTGGGCCCATACAACACTGCACACATTCTTACATTCCTGGGCACCCTGCATGAAATATTCACTCTCATTCAGAGACCAGAGCAGACCAGGTATGTCATCATATGGGACAACGTTAGTTTCCACCACGCTGTTCTGGTCCGCAACTGGTTTATCGATCACCCGCTCTTCATTGCGGTCTACCTCCCCCCTTACTCTCCATTCCTGAATCCAATTGAAGAGTTCTTCTCTTCTTGGCACTGGAAGGTCTATGACCGTCGCCCCCATCAGCGCATAGCCCTTCTAGAGGCAATGGAGGAGGCATGCGGAGACATTGACCAGGTATCATGTCAGGCCTGGATACGACACTCAAGGAGATATTATCCCCGCTGCCTAGCAATGGAAGACATTGCATGTGATGTTGATGAAATTTTGTGGCCAGACCCCGTAAGAAGACAAGACTGATTTTTTTTTCCCTCAGTGATATTCTTCATTATATGTTTTTTTTTGTGCCTTGACTTGAAAAACACACTTTATGTTTACGTATTTTGATGTGTGTAAATAAATATCCATACACTTTGACCCCTGTGTGTTACTGTATAAGGTACTGAAAACCGATATGCCCTGCACACAGGATAAGCAAAAGCCAAATGAGTCTTTCATTGTTACTGCCAGTGTGCAGTGGCTGCTTTGTGTGCTTACTGATATTATGGCTTGTGTGCACCATCGGATACAAAAATACTGTTTTTGAAAGAGTGTGAACAGTTTAGCAAAAAGTGTTTATGCAATTAGTGCAAAAACGAGCTTTTGCAAGTAATCTAATGTGTTTTGCTATTTGGGTGAAAGGTTTTGTGATTTGTGTGTAGAGTTTTGCAAAAAAAGCCAAAAGTTTCAAAAATTGCATCTAAGCTATTTAGAAAAAACTGTAAGGCAGAGAGAGAGAGACAGGCAGGTGCCAGGTTTAAAGTAGTTTATTAAAAACTTGATGCAGGAGGTGGGGCAGGTAGTCCTGGGTGGAATAGGAGAAAAGAGGACCATACCACAGGTGAGCATCTTTTTTTTTTTCCTTTCACAACACCCTCCCTCTTCTCACCCTCCCTCTACTAAGAGGGAAGGTGAGAATGAGAGGGAGGAAGAGTGAGAGGTAGGGTAGAGCAGGTAGAAGAGCTCATGACCAAAGAAG
>CM056552.1:31009135-31032673 GCA_029721515.1 Synanceia verrucosa
CCTGCCTTCACTGTCCGGCGGCTGCTGGACGTCCGCAGACGGGGCCGGGGATATCAGTTCTTGGTGGACTGGGAGGGTTATGGCCCAGAGGAACGATCTTGGGTGTCCCGTTCTTTGATTTTGGACCCGGGCCTCATTAATGACTTTTATCGGGACTTTCCAGACAAGCCTGGTGGGCCGCCAGGTGGCGTCCGTTGAGGGGGGGGTAATGTTAGGTTTGTAGGTGCCTTTTCGTTTTGTGTGGCATGTTTTGTGTTTTCCTGTCTCCCCTTCCCCCTCCTTCTCTCCAGGGCAGTGTGTGTGCGCAGCAGTGGCGGTGATTGGTTGGCTCTCTCCACGAGACACACCTGGTTCTCATCCACTCATTCATCCTGCTATTTAAGCCCAGCCCAGTCTCCACTCCTGTGCCAGATTACCCCATCTCAGCAGCCTGTTTATGTCGCCACTCGTACGTCGGACCTGTCTCCAGCTCTACTACTCCAGCAACGCCAGCCACTCGTCCATCGCCTGCTCTTGCCCTCGCCTTTTGTTAACTTTGTGTATTTTGTGGTGAGAATAAACACTTCAAGTTATCTTCGCTGCCTCAGTCTCTGCATCCGGGGTCCAGGCCTTAGCTCACACGTAACAGAATAATTAAAAGAAAGCAATGGATCAATCCAGAGGCCAAGATATTTAAATGAGGTGACTTGTGGTAGTGGTGAACCATCAATAAAAAAGATCTGAGGCATCACCAAGACATGGTCTGGTACCAAACAACATACAACATGATTTCTTTGTGTCCAAAATAGGTTTATTTGATGAAAACCACCTTTGAACTACGACTAACTCACGTTGCGAAGCATTTTCAATTAAAAATAGTCAGAAAAAACAACCATTTTTTCATAAATTACTCAGAATTTTACTTAGCAGTATGCTTCCCTAATAAAGCTTTTCCGCCCAGATCATTGTGTCAAATGTAATCACAGATCTCACAGTAACTTCCTACAGTCCCTAGCATTCGGGGTAAAGAGAGTTTATCTGGTTTGTAAATGTAACCTATTGACATGAAAGCTATCAGAAGTGTGACATTAAGTCATTTTTCAAGGCAATTTAAGTCATTTTGCTGCTTCTATTACAGCCTCTCCCAAAAATGACCTGGTGTGTGATGCCATTCATTCAGACCAGTGAGGTCATCATTTGACCTCTGACCCTTCATTTGTGTTAAAACAGCAGCTGGTAACCTGTGTGGAATAACTGCATAAACGGGGTTAGGGTTGTTAACATGATTTTGCAGCAGAAAATTTTCCCCTGTAAATGTTACAGTTTTGCACCAAAACCACAAATATGACACTAAATATTATCTAATATCGCCTCAGTAAAATGTTTGACATCTATATTTTTCTATATCTTATATACCTGTATCTTTATTTTTATTTGTTGTTTATGGGTGCCTTCCTTATACATACATAATGACAAGAAAGACAATCTTGCTGTTTGTCTATGGATAATACAATATTCCTGAACAGCTGGATAGTAGCCTAAGCATATGTTATTTTGACATATCTAATATCGCCTCAGTAAAATGTTTGACATCTATATTTTTCTATATCTTATATACCTGTATCTTTATTTTTATTTGTTATTTAAGGGTGCCTTCATTATATGTACATAATGACAAGAAAGACAGTCTTGCTGTTTGTCTATGGATAATACAATATTCCTGAACAGCTGGATAGTAGCCTAAGCATATGTTATTTTGATCCTTTATGTAATGATTTAAAGATCACAGTCAGTATTCTACTAAACACTTAAACATTTAAGTTATTACAGTTTTTCCAGTTGCTAACACACTAAAATGACATAATGACATTAAACTGACACACAGGGAGCAAAACCTCATCTCAAATCTCCAAAACTTTAAACATATATTCTGCTTTACACACATTTTGCAATTTGAAATGGCACATTTGAAGTGTACTGAACGTGGTTATAAGACACAACAATCTGACATAAATTCACGTTTGCAATTTCAAAACACTGTAATTTAAAATGACACTACATGAGCTCAATGGCTAATACATGTGCCACCTGGCCCAACAGGTTAGCAAGGTTTGTAATTATGTAACACTTCAATCAGGAAGTAAGCAGTAAAAGACATTGCTGAGAGAGGAAGAGGAAGAGAGAGGGTGAGAATGGGGGGGGGGGGGAGTGAGAGGTAGGGGTAGAGCAGGTAGAGTGTTGAGCTGGCTGTGTGGACTGTTACAGTTTTTTCTGATGGCTTAAACACTTACATTGATTCTTATAGCACAATTTCTAAAACTATTAATATTTATCACAAAACCCTTCACCGAGTTTGCAAAACTGAAAGCACAAACGCTGCTGTACTTAGTTTGCAATTTCGTAACAAACACTTTGTGTATGTGTAAATACAATTTACTGCACAGCACTCTTTTTGCAAAACTGTAAACACAGCTCACTGCTTTACACTCAATTTCCAGATGATCTACACACTCCTGTCAAAACTATACATATTTATGGCTATTATTTACACAATTTTGCCAACTGTCAGGCCACACTGTCACATGTGAAAACTATTATCTATAATTATTTGACTTTGCAATCAGCCTGAGCACTATAAATAAGCCACAGGTAAGCCTTTTGTGTGGAGAACAATGGAAGGAGAAAGAAGAGTAAGAGGAGTGAGAGTAAGAGGAGGGCGAGGAAGAGGACGTGGAGGTGAAGAAGCAGGAGGACGAGGACGTGGACGTGGACAAGGAAATGAATTTGGAGGAAGAGGAGGAGGAGGTGCAGAAGCAAGAGGGAGAGGAGGACAGCAAGGACGCGGAGGAGCACTTAGAGGAAGAGGACAACGAGGTGTGCTTAGAGGAAGAGGACGAGGAGGTGCAGAAGCACAAGGAGAACGAGGAGAGGAAGGGGAAGGAGTACGAGTAAGAAATAGAATCACTGATGTCATCAGAGCTACAATAGTGGACCATGTCATCAACCATGGCATGAGCCTAAGGGAAGCTGGCCAACGGGTTCAACCCAACCTGAGCCGCTACACTGTAGCAGGCATCATAAGAACATTTCGAAATGAGAATCGGTTAGTACAGTATCTTCTTCATACTAAGTTTTACATTATGTATACTGTAATACAGTAGTGTCATATTCTTTTGCGAAACAATACTGTACATTTACTGTAAAAATACTGAAATTGTTACTTTATAGAATTGTTAGACGACCTGTAGCTGGGGGCAGAAGAAGACTATTCACGGCTGAACAAGAGACCTACATAGTGAATATGGTGTTGGCAAACAACTCAATAAGGCTACGAGAAATACAGCAGCACATACTAGAGGATGACACAACATTCAAGGACATAAATAATGTGAGCATCTCTGCATTATCTCGCTTACTGGCACACAACCAAATAAAGATGAAGCAGATCTATAGGGTCCCATTTCAAAGAAACAGTGAACGTGTACACGTGTAACAACTGCGGTATGAATTTGTGCAGGTAAGCTTATCATTGGTACTGAATCTGGAAGTGCATACTGTGTGCTGTGCATGGGCCTGCTGTGATGCATTTGTTTTGTCTTTTCCAGAGAGTGATGGAGCTAGAGGCAGATGCCATGGGTCATGAGCTGATTTTTGTGGATGAGGCAGGCTTTAACCTCAGCAAAACAAGAAGACGGGGAAGGAACATTATTGGACAACGTGCCATAATCAATGTCCCAGGACAGCGTGGTGGAAACATTACCATGTGTGCAGCCATCAGCCAAAACGCTGTTGTTCACCATCATGCAAATCTGGGCCCATACAACACTGCACACATTCTTACATTCCTGGGCACCCTGCATGAAATATTCACTCTCATTCAGAGACCAGAGCAGACCAGGTATGTCATCATATGGGACAACGTTAGTTTCCACCACGCTGTTCTGGTCCGCAACTGGTTTATCGATCACCCGCTCTTCATTGCGGTCTACCTCCCCCCTTACTCTCCATTCCTGAATCCAATTGAAGAGTTCTTCTCTTCTTGGCACTGGAAGGTCTATGACCGTCGCCCCCATCAGCGCATAGCCCTTCTAGAGGCAATGGAGGAGGCATGCGGAGACATTGACCAGGTATCATGTCAGGCCTGGATACGACACTCGAGGAGATATTATCCCCGCTGCCTAGCAATGGAAGACATTGCATGTGATGTTGATGAAATTTTGTGGCCAGACCCCGTAAGAAGACAAGACTGATTTTTTTTTCCCTCAGTGATATTCTCCATTATATGTTTTTTTTTGTGCCTTGACTTGAAAAACACACTTTATGTTTACGTATTTTGATGTGTGTAAATAAATATCCATACACTTTGACCCCTGTGTGTTACTGTATAAGGTACTGAAAACCGATATGCCCTGCACACAGGATAAGCAAAAGCCAAATGAGTTTTTCATTGTTACTGCCAGTGTGCAGTGGCTGCTTTGTGTGCTTACTGATATTATGGCTTGTGTGCACCATCGGATACAAAAATACTGTTTTTGAAAGAGTGTGAACAGTTTAGCAAAAAGTGTTTATGCAATTAGTGCAAAAACGAGCTTTTGCAAGTAATCTAATGTGTTTTGCTATTTGGGTGAAAGGTTTTGTGATTTGTGTGTAGAGTTTTGCAAAAAAAGCCAAAAGTTTCAAAAATTGCATCTAAGCTATTTAGAAAAAACTGTAAGGCAGAGAGAGAGAGACAGGCAGGTGCCAGGTTTAAAGTAGTTTATTAAAAACTTGATGCAGGAGGTGGGGCAGGTAGTCCTGGGTGGAATAGGAGAAAAGAGGACCATACCACAGGTGAGCATCTTTTTTTTTTTCCTTTCACAACACCCTCCCTCTTCTCACCCTCCCTCTACTAAGAGGGAAGGTGAGAATGAGAGGGGGAGGAAGAGTGAGAGGTAGGGGTAGAGCAGGTAGAAGAGCTCATGACCAAAGAAGGCAGTGTAAAGAGCTGAGGTTGTGGCCACACGCAGCTGTCCGGCAGGATACTGTCTACTTATTTTGCTTTCCTTTTCATTTATTTATTTTTTTTTTATTATTTTTTTCTTTACATTTTTTCTGCAATTATATTTTTTTAGCTTACTGTTTTGTGAACATATTTTAGTTCACTCCAATGTAAATATATCTGCTGTGCATATGTTGCACTGACTTGTTTGGTGAAAAATAAAATAATTATTTCAATAGAACGTGTGTATTTGGAATATTTCTGTGCATGTTAACAATCTGAAGAATTCGCGACAGTTTGAAATATGTTGGCATTATGGCAAAGCATACTAAAGATGCAAGTGCTTTTCATTATGCCCAACAGTGGCATATATGATGGTATTTTGCAGTTTGTGAGTGTGGTTTGGTGAATTTTGTTAGTATTCTGATAAAACCAGCTTAGTGTGTTAAATTGTGTTTAAGCAATTGGAAAACACTCTAAAACACAGTTCAGTGCTGCATTACACCTCTACACAAAGAGTGTCTGATTTCTACTAATACATAAGGGTCACTGTGAATAACAATCTGAAATTTCATCCAAATGTGTATCACACTTTTGTGTGAGTGTTGCCAGCAAGTTTAACTTTTGTAATCAGATTAGGGCTGGACTCATTGAATAGCCACTGTGTTCACCTGTAAGTCATGTTACGATAATCTAATAGAAAATAAGCTCTGATGCAGGCATCAGTGCTAAAAACAAATATTATTCCACATGAGTTCTCATCCCTATCTTCTAGATAGGCCATTACTTTGAGCTTTCTGCTTGAGAGCCAGCAGAAACTGAAACTACAGTAGACAAAACTGCAGCATCCACATGCTGGGTGTGCAACTGAACCCAGGCAATGACATGATGTGACTCTGACACTGAAATGATCAACTTTCAGTGTGATCTTCAGATTCTGTCACTTTGGTTCAGACCCAAAGAATTAAAAAGCACACTGTGGGCGTGAAAGTTGGAAGATTCAGCACACACAAACACACACACACACACACACACACACACACACTCCTCCAGCAGGAAATAAATGAAAAAGTGATCTTGAGGCTGAAGTCACAACATCATTAAATTACAGTCCCGTATTGTCCAAGCTTCCATTGCCTCTGGTTTCCCCTCACACAGCCCTGGTATGTGGCAGGTGGAGAGGTTTTAGTCAGTGCAGCTGAAATAAATCCAGTCTCTTTTCTCCATTACTGGAGTGAAGAGGAAAGAGGAGGACTGGGCTCCTGCCAGTGAACAGCTGAGAGGTCCACTGAGGATCTTTGGAGGGACGACACGTTATTCCCTTCTTGCTTCTTTCATCCAACTTTCATTTTCTATTATCTTCTGCTATTGCTTCTCTCATCTCATCCTCTCCTTAATCTGATCATTTCAGATCAGATAGTATCAGATAGTATTACTCTGCTGGGACTATAATTAATATCATAAATAATTTTATTTGTTATAATTTGCTCATTATGTCTAAAAGTTATAATACATAGACATTACATCTTTTCTTTTTTTTGCATTTCCCATCACTTTTTCAGGTCATATGTATTATCAATGTTTGTCTGATCAATAATGTCAGGTGACAACCATCTGACATGAGGGCCCCCACGTCACCTCGGGGCCAACGCACTGAGAAGAGGAGGAGGGACGACTGTTTCTCTGCTGACCTAACAGCTGCTACTAGGAGGCTAGACGTAATTCACTATGACTGGTTTTTGGGTCTTATCTGTGTGGTTCTGGTCATTGTTTCTATGCTGACATCACAGATGGGGTTCGATGATTGTGAAGAAATGCCTCAAGAGATAATTCAACATTTTGGGTGATATGCTGTTCATCCACTTCGTAGTATAAACTAGTGGGGATGTCCCGATCCAATATTGACGTTGGATATCGGTCCATTATCAGCAAAAAACAGGTATCACATTCGGTCTGCATCTACAGTATATTTATATCTCTGATATCATCACTGTGATAGCATCAGTCCATTCCAGACTCCAGTCCAGCTCTTCTATCCAGCAGCAGAGCCCAGTGATCACAACAACAGCTGTGCTATCAAAGTAGAAGGAGGAGGAGTCGACCCCGTGGCAGCATTTTTAGTTAAAGTCTGAAAAAGATGTTGAAGCTTTGAGCAAAACTTCACATGAACAAGTTTCCTGTGGAGGAACAGAACCAGGACGTTTAATACGACCAATGTCATCGCAGCATCACAGCATCTGTGAGTAATTTCATTTGATCAAGCCTTTTCTAACAAAATATTACAAAATAACGAATAAAAGTATGTATGATTCATGCTGATATTGGATCAATAGCCAATACCCAAGGCTGCAATATCGGAAGTGGATCAGAAGTGAAAAAGTTAGGCATCAGAACATCCCATTAAATTAGGGCTGTAAAACATGTATGATGCTGTGTTAACCTGCATTATTCACGGTAATGCAGCGGCATGCACACCGTAAACTCTACTTGGACTAACTGTCCGAAACGTATTACCAATTGACATTTCGGACAGGTTGTCCAAGTTAAGTTACTGACTTGCATGCCGCCGCATTAATATGGATTAATCCCAGTATCGGCTCCAAATCACAGTGAGGGTGGGTTTGAAAGGACTTATCTTTTATTTTGGTGAAAAAAAAACATTCTGGACATCATTGCACACCCATGCTCATCACAAATACCATATGTATCCAAAACACTAGGCTCATGTCACTGATGAATTCAATCAAAGTAACGAAAGTTTGGAGATTCAATTCAACACAATATGCTGAGCAGGTGGTGTGTGACATCATGTTGATCTGCTTCCATGCTGATTGTAAAAGCATTAATCAAACAAGGATGTGATGGTGTGGTGTTTTAATAATGGAGAAGAGATGAGCTGAACATTACATCAGAGCTCAATTAGTGAAGAAAACAACATTCTCTCTTCTTGTCACAGATGGAGTCAGACCAGTACTCAGTGCAAGAGCGCTGAGTGTCCCTCTGAAGTGCACAAAAATGTGATTAATCCTGATTAATCACAGAATTTCAGCAGCAGTTCTGCATTTCCCAGCAGTTTTCAGCTCATATTAATGATGAATGTCAGGTGACAACCAGACAATCAGAGCTGGTCTCTTAGACCAGAGTCTTCGTGATGTTGACTTGTCTGCAGTCAGTAGCTGGAGTTAACTTCTTCGTTTAGTTTCATCCTCAGCTCTGTGGACACTTGATCACTGATATTTAAATTCTGTTTTACACAAGGAGCATATTACTTTTATTGCTGTCATTCTTCTTCATGACTGCAGCAGGATTTGGAAGTGTTGACACATTTTGGTTGTAGTACAGCACAGATTATCCTCTGCAGATGACTGAATCTGAGTGAGAATGAAGAGGAAAAGCATCTTGTTGTGTTTTCCAGTAGGAATCAAGAAGAAGAGTGTCAGAAAACAGGAGTTTTGACAGGACTTAGTCAGCTTGCATGCACAGTTAAAGATGCCTGTTCCCAGGTTAAGGTTGGAATATACTTCTCCAACTGCGTAATACACTATGTTGCCAAAAGTATTCACTCACCTGCCTTGACTCGTATATAGGGTCCATAGAGTTCAATATGACGTCGGTCCACCCTTTGCAGCTATAACAGCTTCAACTCTTCTGGGAAGGCTGTCCACAAGGTTTAGGAGTGTGTTTATGGGAATTTTTGACCATTCTTCCAGAAGCGTATTTATGAGGTCACACACTGATGTTGGACGAGAAGGCCTGGCTCTCAGTCTCCACTCTAATTCATCCCAAAGGTGTTCTATTGGGTTGAGGTCAGGACTCCAGGCAGGTCAATCAAGTTCATCTACACCAGACTTTGTCATCCATGTCTTTATAGACCTTGCTTTATGCACTGGTGCACAGTCATGTTGGAAGAGGAAGGGGCCAGCTCCAAACTGTTCCCACAAAGCTGGGAGCATGGAATTGTTCAAAGTGTCTTGGTATTCTGAAGCATTCAGAGTTCCTTTCACTGGAACTAAGGGGCCAAAGCCCAGCTCCTGAAAAACAACCCCACACCATAATCCCCCTCCACCAAACTTTACACTTTGCACAATGCAGTCCGACAAGTATCGTTCTCCTGGCAACCGCCAAACCCAGTCTCTTCCATCAGATTGCCAGATGGAGAAGTGCAATTCGTCACTCCAGATAACGTGTCTCCACTGCTCTAGAGTCCAGTGGCGGCGTGCTTTATTTTGGAGAGGTGCTGAGAGGATTACCACTTCCTGTGAAAGATGTAGGTGTGGTTATGCAAATGCACAAGTGGTCCCTTAATCTTCATTTTAGATTGGATTTTCAAGGTAAGCGTGTTCTTCCATTAGTTAGTCGTGTTCTTCCATTAGTTTTTTTTGTCGTTTTGTAATACATTGTTGGTTTTGTTAAGAGAATATGGTTTAGTGTTGGCCAACTGTGGATAGTTGACTGTTCAGAAATATATCTAATAATTATCGTACGTGTCGTGCATTTTTTATGGAGCCCCTCTGGTGACATTGGATGAAGAAAATAATCTTTTGCCATGCATGAACTATGTCGTTGCCACAAGATAATTAATGTGTGGTTACAAGATAATTAATGAGTGGCCACGAGATAGTAACATGTGGCCATGAAATAATTATTGCAGTCATTTTCATGCAGAGACTGTTGATTATTAACATGGACAAGTTTGAATTAACCATTTTATTTTAAAACAGGTGTACTGCCCTCGCTGATCATATACAAATGCCGGCTAGACAGTCAGACAATGGTTGGTGTACGTTTTCAATAAATCACAAGGCTTGTCTTTTCTTGATCTTTACTGGTCCTTCCACCACACCGTAAAACTGTTACAAACACAAACACATATAAACGATTTACTGAAATGTTGCAGAAACAGAACAAACATGAGCACATTTTCATTAGCCTCCATTAACAAATTGAAACGTTAGCATAAATCCACACAGAAATTAGTAGAGTTCAGCCCAAATATATGTAATTAGACCTTTCCTGAAAAACACACAATGATGACGCAAATATAATGTACACAATACTCACAGACAAATGTTTTCCAAGAGTCAAGCGTGGTAATAATGATATCGGCAGTCTGTTTAGCTGTCTTTACTCTTTTTTGGCTCTGAGCCCCGGCTCCGTGCATGCAAAGGCAAAAGCACTACGTAGCTCCACCTAGCGAGGTGAGCGCTCACTACAACGCAGTTTCCTAAAACCAAAGATAAGACCGCTCACTCTGACGCGGTTTCTCTGAACCAAAGAAAATCATGCTTTTTAAATATGCTTAACTGTTGCTTCATGAACTTGATTTAACTTTTTAACTTTTGAAGGCAGTACAACAGGGATGAATTACAATGACATACTTATGTCACTTGCGGTTAGGCATGGAGCAATTCGTAGCAAGGGACACTTAATTTGGTTGTTCAAAAAGCATGGACTTGTGTCACCAGAGGGGCTCTGTAATGACAAGATTTCTGTGTGAGGTAAATGCATATTGTTTGCTAGTGTTATAACCACTGGGGTTGTTGACTGTGACATTTGTGAATTAATAAGTGGTTTGTGTGACTCTGGTGTATGTGTGTTTTACCTGTGTTATAGAATGGCATCTCCTCAGAAGTTTCCGAGCATTGATGACCCGGATGTCAAGGCGGCCAGGCAGGTCCCTCAGTTGTTAAGTGTCAGTATTACAGGTGATTTGTGTCTGTGGTTTTGTTTTTGTTATTGCAAGGAGGATTGTAAAGCATTGATACTGAAACAGAGAGGAAATATACTCTATTAGAGGTTCCTATGGTTTATAAAAGTAGAGTGGGAGTTAGACCTTTCAGTTATCAAGCTCTTCTTCTGTGGAACCAACTCCCTCTTTCAGTTCAGGAGGCAGACACCATCCCCTCATTCAAGAGTAGGCTTAAGACTTTCCTTTTTGATAGTGCTTGTAGTTAGGACTGATCCAAGGCTGACTCAGGCTGCCTTGGATCAATCCTTAGTTATGCTGCTATTGGTCTAGACTGCCGGGGGACTTCCTCTGACACACTGAGCTTCTCTTCTTCTTTATTTGGATGCCTCCATGAAGTCATTTTACTAACTCATCTTCTTCCCCGGAGTTCAGCTCCCAGGTGTCCGTGAGCTGAGGCTACTTGGTGGGAAGGAGGTGGTGCCATCCAGGCTTCATCTGTCATAATGGTGGTCAGATGGAGAAGAGGCGATGCTGCTGTTGCATCTGTTAGAGTAGTGGAGAAGAGGATGTGTTTACTCTTCCTCCCTTTAACACATGCTGTAGATTAGTTTTGTGCCTCGTAGTCCCTGTGCATTCTCATCTCTCAGGTATCCATGGATCCAGTCTACTTGGTGGAGTAGAGGTTGTGCAGACCAGTCAGGCTTCATCTTCTGGTACTGAGTGATGTGGTGGTGACGAGGTCATCTTGCGGAGGCTTCTCCTGTTTGGTGTGGTGGAGTGGAAGACGTGCTTCTCATCCTTTGCTGATAGCTACATGATGCTCTTCATCCCCTTGGACACTCTCATACAATTCTATCTATACACTGTATATTAGCTGTTGTTATATTGAGTCGGACATTTTCATATAATTTTATATGTTGTGTTAATGTGTTTTCATTGTTGTTATTCTGTACACATGGCATCTATGGCATCTTTTTTTTATTCCATTGTATTTAGTTCATTGTTTATATGTTAACGTAAATATTTTATTCTATTTTATTCTATTTTATTATTATTACTATTGTGTCTGTGATTTTATCTTTGTTGCTGTGGCACGTAAATTTCCCCCCAAGGGGGATGAATAAAAAAACTATTTTATTCTATTCTATTGCATGTCTGTCCATCCCGGAAGAGGGATCCCCCCTCTGTTGCTCTTCCGTTTCTTTTTCCCTGTTAAAAGGGTTTTTTTGGGGAGTTTTTTCTTAGTCGATGCGAGGGTCATTTGTAAAGGACAGAGGGTGTCATATCCTGTACAGACTGTAAAGCCCAATGGGGCAAATTCATAATTTGTGATATTGGGCTATACAAATAAACTTGACTTGACTTGACGATTAGAAATTAAAAAAGTTTTATAAAAAGTTTTATAGTTATGTACAAATTATGGAAACACTCTCATTTTTAAAAGTAATATTCTTGCAGTGAGTTTTGTTTTGTTTTGTTTTTGTGTGAACTACTTCTGTGTTCACCTTGTTCTGGTATTGACAATGTATTGGTTGGTTTTTCATTGCAGTATGCGTGTGGGAATCTAATGGTCCCTCGAAAAGACCTTTATCAACATTCCATTAATGTGGGCATGAAAATAATGCACCTGTGTGTGCAGCAAGCGTGTCAGACGAGGGCGTTGAAAGCCCAAAATAACATGCTGAGGTAGCAGTTGCAGGCAGCCAAGAACAAGATGGAGGTGTTGGAGGCCATATCAGATTTCTTGAAGGATGGTAAGTGTTATTTTGAGTTTTTGTGAGCTCATGTATAAAAATCTGGAGTTCTGGAGTGATGAATGTTTTTTTTTTTTTTTTTTTTTTTAACAATTATTATTTCAATATGAATAACATGAAATTACAGTAGTAATTGTATTCATGTCAGGTTTCTTTGTGATTTAGGGAGTATGAAAAATTAATGCATACTACCATAATATGTTTCAAAAAGGTTGCATGTTTGGAGTTTGTGATGATAATATTAAGTGGAACCTTTTTCTCAGTTATATAGGTGTAGTGAGAGATGGTTTACAGTGATACATGTCATGGTTGTGATGTTGTTCGAAAGAAAGTTCATGTTGTTTTGATTTAGGGGTTAAAAAATTTTGTGAGAGGACAATTTTGTGGTTTTTTGAGACTTCACACAAGCCAGTGACCTAATACATATTAAGTTTTTGTTCTATATACAGGGGGGATGTTTGTATGTCTTTACAGTGAATTCAATGTTATTTTTCAAAAAATTAAAACTTTAAGTGAAGAACATATGTAACCCTGTTATGTAGGATGGGTTAGTTTTTTAAGTGGGTGGGTCCAGCTGCATGCTTTTTTTATTTTTATACATAAACAGAGCTATATGCATTTATACAGTAAACAATACACAGCCAACATAACAAACAAAAAGAAATATATACATACATACAGATACATAGATAAGGGTATTGGTAAATTGTTTTAATAGTTTAGAATATTCCAAGGTTCTTATAGCTTTTCTGTCTTTCATGTTTTTTAATAGCTGCATGTAATATCTGATTTCTATTTTAAATTCATAAAATCTTGGTTTTGGATGATCATTTACATTTATGGATGTAATAACAACATCAACAAAAAATCATCATCATAAATGAGATGCTGATTCACGAGGCCTCGAGCTCCTTGGTCCTGGTACATAGAAAGCTGAAATTCACAGAATGAGGTCCTTGGGGAGTCAAGTCAAGTCAAGTTTATTTGTATAGCCTAATATCACAAATTATGAATTTGCCTCAGAGGGCTTTGCAATCTGTACAGGATATAACACCCTCTGTCCTTTATAAATGACTCTCGCATTGACTGAGTAAAGCTCCCCAAAAAAAACCCTTTTAACAGGGAAAAAGAAACGGAAGAAACCTCAGGAAGAGCGACAAAGGAGGGATGCCTCTTCCAGGATGGACAGACGTGCAAGAGATGCCATGTGTACAGAATAACAACAATGAAAACACATTAACACAACATATAAAATTGTATGAAAATGTCCAACTCAATATAACAACAGCTAATATACAGTGTATATATAGAATTGTATGAGAGTGTCCAAGGGGATGAAGAGCATCATCAAGCTATCAGCAATGGATGAGCAGCACGTCTTCCTCTTCACCACGCCAACCAGAAGAAGCCTGGGCAGCACGTCCTCCTCTCCACCACACCAACCAGAAGAAGAAGCCTGGGCAGCACGTCTTCCTCTCTCCACCACGCCAACCAGAAGAAGCCTGTGCAGCATGTCTTCCACACCACAACAGGAGAAGCCTCCGCATGGTGACCTCCTCACCACCACATCACTCAGTACCAGAAGATGAAGCCTGACTGGTCTGCACAACCTCTACTCCACCAGGTAGACTGGATCCATGGATACCTGTGAGATGAGAACACACAGGTACTACGACGCACAAAACTAATCTGCAGCATGTGTTAAAGGGAGGAAGAGTAAACACATCCTATTCTCCACTACTCTAACAGATACAACCTGAGCAGCAACGCCTCTTCTCCATCTCACCACCATCACGACAGATGAAGCCTGGATGACACCACCTCCTTCCCACCAAGTAGCCTCAGCTCACGAACACTTGGGAGCTGAGAGCACAGGGACTCCAGGGAAGAAGATGAGTTAGTAAAATGACTTAATGGAGGCATCCAAATAAAGAAGAAGAGAAGCTCAGTGTGTCAGAGGAAGTCCCCCGGCAGTCTAGACCAATAGCAGCATAACTAAGGATTGATCCAAGGCAGCCTGAGTCAGCCTTGGATCAGTCCTAACTATAAGCACTATCAAAAAGGAAAGTCTTAAGCCTACTCTTGAATAAGGGGATGGTGTCTGCCTCCAAAACTGAAAGAGGGAGTTAGTTCCACAGAAGAGGAGCTTGATAACTGAAAGCTCTAGCTCCCATTTTACTTTTATAAACCCTAGGAACCTCTAATAGTCCTGCATTCTGAGAGCGCTATTTCTGCGGCTAACACCGCAGAAATATGTTCTCTTTTCCTGTTTCTGGTCAGAACACGTGCTGCAGCGTTCTGGACCAGCTGGAAAGTCTTGATAGACTTGATAATAAGGAATTGCAATAGTCCAGCCTAGAAGTCACAAATGCATGGACTATTTTTTCTGCATAGTTTTGAGAGACAATATGCCTGATTTTTGCAATGTTACGCAGATGGAAAAAATCAGTTTAGCTGTTTGTTTCATGTGGACGTTGAAGGACATATCTTCAAAAATTACCCCTAGATTCCTAACAGTGGTGCTCGAGGCTGGTGCAAAGCCATCTAGAGTAAATAAGTTATTAGATAGTTAATTTCTGAGATTTTCGGGGCCAACTTCGGTTTTGTCTGAATTTAACTAAAAGAGATTGTCCGTCATCCAAGTTTTTATATCCTTAAGACATTTTTGGAGTTTCGCTAACTGGCTGGATTCGTCTGACTTGAATGACAAATATATCTGAGTATCATCTGCATAACAGTGAAAGTTTATGGAGTGTTTTCTGATAACATTGCCTAAAGGAAGCATATATAAAGTGAATAGAATTGGCCCAAGCACAGAACCTTGAGGAACTCCATAACTGACTTTGGTGTGCATGGAGGACTCATCATTAATGTGAACAAACTGGGAGCCTAGATAATGTGCATACATTTTAGTGGATGTCGCCCCAAGGATCCCTTAACAAGCCAACCCAGCACCAACACCTACAGATGGACTAAAGAAGTATACATCTACGGGCCTGGATCTTTCTTGTTTTATCCAGAGAAACTTTATCATCTCTCAAGCTAGGAGGCTTGAAATGTTGCCAGTGATTCTGCTCTCTGTGTCGACCAATCCTGTCATAGTTTGAACCTTCTACATTTTTTAATCTGCCAATGAGGAGTTCTTACATTTTCATTTTTTGAAAAGTTTGAGGCACATGAATTATACCAGTTTTGCTTCAAATTAAGTGAACTTTTCAGGAAGCATTTGAATGACATGTCCAAACTAGGTTGTGGAAGTTGGAGGCCCTCAGTCATATTTAAAGCTACTTCTAGTATGGTAGTAGCAGTCAACATGCTTCCTGGATAGAATGATTTTATACATCTCCGAGATCACCTAGTTTAAGTGTGAGGCCTTCATCTGCTTTGGTGGACAAATGTGGTCAAAAGAGCAAATGTTCTGGGAAGGCCTTAGTCAAGGTCAAAGGTCATTGGAGACCATCCCTTGAGTATGTACATTAAGAAAATCCCAACTTCTGTAGCTTTGTCCCTTTTACCTAAAAATACACTGGCTGATTCTCGAGGCCTCCAGCTCCTTGGTCCTGGTACACAGAAAGCTGAAATTCACAGGACAAGGTCCTTGGGAAGCCTAGATAATGTGCATACATTTAAGTGGATGTACCCCAAGGATCCCTAAACAAGCCAATCCAGTACCAATGCCTACAGATGTACTAAAGAAGTATACATCTAAGGGCCTGGATCTTTTCTTGATTCTGCTCTCTGTGTTGACCAGTTCTGTTGTAGTTTGAACCATCTACGTTTTTTCTATAATGTAAAAAATAAGCTCCAAAGTTTCAGCTCCAAACGGTTACAAACCAAAACTGCAGACATTTTCCAGGTCTAATATTTCCCAACGGCCTTCTGGGACTGTCAGGTGCCATTGAAAGCCCTTGCAGAGGACTCAGATGCCAAATAACAACTATTATATTTTTGTCCCATGGGGGCCACTCAGGGTTGTTCAGTGGCGACTGGGGTACTTTGCAAACCACTGGGAGGGAGATAAAATGCATCTGCGTTTTGAGGATGCTCAGAACCAAGTTTTTAAGGGGCTTTTGGGGAGCCTTGAAGAAAATTAAATTGGTTATATGAACCATTTTTATTGTTATTTATCACTGTGGGTCCATAGAGTCACTCTCGGGGCCCATAGAAAGCATTGCAGACATGTGTGATGCAATGAAAATGTGTGTCCCCTCTGGGGCCAAGATACATATTCAAGTCAAGTCAAGTCAAGTTTATTTGTATAGCCCAATATCACAAATTATGAATTTGCCTCATTGGGCTTTACAATCTGTACAGGATATGACACACTCTGTCCTTTACAAATGACCCGCACATCAACTAAGAAAAATTCCCCAAAAAGAATACCAAGCAATATTTAGTGGAAAAAAATGCTTCAAAATGAAAAAAACAGGAAAATCAGCTTTCCCATGCGTAAATCATACTGAAAATGCCCCAAACGCCTTTTCTCGCCTTGAAAAGCCCAAAAAGACACCGAAAACAGATACATTGTGAATCTACAGAACATAACCAAAATTCATTATATCGTGTTGAATCATGATCTTTCTACTCAAATCTAACAAGAATAAGCAATATTTTGTGGAAAAAAATGCTTCTGAATGGACAAGAGAGGTAAATCAGCTTTCCCATGCGTAAATCATGCTGAAACTGCCCCAAACGCCTTTTCACGCCTTGAAAAGCCCAAAAAGACACCGAAAACAGATACTTTGTAAATCTACAGAACGTAACAAAAACTCATTATATCGTGTTGAAACATCATGTTTTGACTCAATTCTAACAAGAATAAGCAATATTTTGTGGAAAAATGCTTTTGAATGAAGACTAGAGGTAAATCAGCTTTCCCATGCGTAAATCATGCTGAAACTGCCCCAAACGCCTTTTCTCGCCTTGAAAAGCCCCAAAAGACACAGAAAACAGATACATTGTGAATCTACAGAACATAATCAAAACTCATTATATAGTGTTGAAACATCATGTTTCGACTCAATTCTAACAAGAATAAGCAATATTTTGTGGAAGAAATGCTTCAAATTGAAGATAACAGGTAAATCAGCTTTCCCATGCGTAAATCATGCTGAAACTGCCAAACGCCTTGTCTCGCCTTGAAAAGCCCAAAAAGACACAGAAAACAGATACATTGTGAATCTACAGAACATAACCAAAATTCATTATATCGTGTTGAATCATGATCTTTCTACTCAAATCTAAAGGGAATAAGCAATATTTTGTGGAAAAAATGCTTCAAATTGAAGATAACAGGTAAATCAGCTTTCCCATGCGTAAATCATGCTGAAACTGCCCCAAACTCCTTTTCTCGCCTTGAAAAGCCCAAAAAGACACAGAAAACAGATACATTGTGAATCTACAGAACATAACCAAATCTCATTATATCGTGGCGAATCATGATCTTTCTACTCAAATCTAACAAGAATAACCAATATTTTGTGGAAAAAATGCTTCTGCATGGACAAGAGAGGTAAATCAGCTTTCCCATGCGTAAATCATGCTGAAACTGCCCCAAACGCATTTTCTCGCCTTGAAAAGCCCCAAAAAGACACAGAAAACAGATACATTGTGAATTTACAGAACATAACCAAAACTCATTATATCGTCTTGAAACATCATGTCTCGACTCAGGTCTAACAACAATAAGCAATATTTTGTGGAAAAATGCTTTTGAATAAAGACTCGATGTAAATCAGCTTTCCAATGCGTAAATCATGCTGAAACTGCCCCAAACGCCTTTTCTCGCCTTGAAAAGCCCAAAAAGACACAGAAAACAGATACATTGTGAATCTACAGAACATAACCAAAACTAATTTTATCGTGTTGAATCATGATCTTTCTACTCACATCTAACAAGAATAAGCAATATTTTGTGGAAAAAATGCTTCACATTGAAGAAAACAGGTAAATCAGCTTTCCCATGCTTAAATCATCCTGAAACTGCCCCAAACGCCTTTTCTCGCCTTGAAAAGCCCAAAAAGACACAGAAAACAGATACATTGTGAATCTACAGAACATAACCAAAACTCATTATATCGTGTTGAATCATGATCTTTCTACTCAATTCTAACAAGAATAAGCAATATTTTGTGGAAAAAATGCTTCAAATTGAAGGAAACAGTTAAATCAGCTTTCCCATGCGTAAATCATGCTGAAACTGCCCCAAACGCCTTTTCTCGCCTTGAAAAGCCCAAAAAGACAGACAACAGATACTTTGTGAATCTACAGAACATAACCAAAACTCATTATATCGTGTTGAATCATGATCTTTCTACTCACATCTAACAAGAATAAGCAATATTTTGTGGAAAAAATGCTTCACATTGAAGAAAACAGGTAAATCAGCTTTCCCATGCTTAAATCATGCTGAAACTGCCCCAAACGCCTTTTCTCGCCTTGAAAAGCCCAAAAAGACACAGAAAACAGATACATTGTGAATCTACAGAACAAAACCAAAACTCATTATATAGTGTTGAAACATCATGTTTCGACTAAATTCTAACAAGAATAAGCAATATTTTGTGGAAAAAATTGCTTCAAATTGAAGAAAACAGGTAAATCAGCTTTCTCATGCGTAAATCATGCTGAACGCCTTTTCTCGCCTTGAAAAGCCCAAAAAGACACAGAAAACAGATACATTGTGAATCTACAGAACATAACCAAAACTCATTAAATCGTCTTGAAACATCATTTTTCGACTCAGTTCTAACAAGAATAAGCAATATTTTGTGGAAAAAATGCTTCAAATTGAAGAAACCAGGTAAATCAGCTTTCCCATGCGTAAATCATGCTGAAACTGCCCCAAACGCCTTTTCTCGCCTTGAAAAGCCCAAAAAGACACAGAAAACAGATACTGTGTGAATGTACAGAACATAACCAAAACTCATTATATCGTGTTGAATCATGATCTTTCTACTCAAATCTAACAAGAATAAGCAATATTTTGTGGAAAAAATGCTTCAAATTGAAGAAAACAGATAAATCAGCTTTCTCATGCGTAAATCATGCTGAAACTGCCCCAAACGCCTTTTCTCGCCTTGAAAAGCCCCAAAAGACACAGAAAACAGATACTTTGTGAATCTACAGAACATAACCAAAACTCATTATATCGTGTTGAATCATGATCTTTCCACTCAAATCTAACAAGAATAAGCAATATTTTGTGGAAAAAATGCTTCTGAATGGACAACAGAGGTAAATCAGCTTTCCCATGCGTAAATCATGCTGAAACTGCCCCAAACGCCTTTTCACGCCTTGAAAAGCCCAAAAAGACAGAGAAAACAGATACATTGTGAATCTACAGGACATAACCAAAACTCATTATATCGTCTTGAAACATCATGTTTCGACTCAGTTCTAACAAGAATAAGCAATATTTTGTGGAAAAAATGCTTCAAATTGAAGAAAACAGGTAAATCAGCTTTCTCATGCGTAAATCATGCTGAAACTGCCCCAAACGCCTTTTCTCGCCTTGAAAAGCCCCAAAAGACACAGAAAACAGATACATTGTGAATCTGGAGAACATAACCAAAACTCATTATATCGTCTTGAAACATCATGTTTCGACTCAGTTCTAACAAGAATAAGCAATATTTTGTGGAAAAAATGCTTCTGAATGGACAAGAGAGGTAAATCAGCTCTCCCATGCGTAAATCATGCTGAAACTGCCCCAAACGCCTTTTCTTGCCTTTAAAAGCCCCAAAAGACACAGAAAACAGATACATTGTGTATCTACAGAACATAACCAAAACTCATTATATCGTGTTGAAACATCATGTTCCGACTCAATTCTAACAAGAATAAGCAATATTTTGTGGAAAAAATGCTTCAAATTGAAGATACCAGGTAAATCAGCTTTCCCATGCGTAAATCATGCTGAAACTGCCCCAAACGCCTTTTCTCGCCTTGAAAAGCCCAAAAAGACACAGAAAACAGATACATTGTGAATCTACAGAACATAACCAAAACTCATTATATCGTGTTGAATCATGATCTTTCTACTCAAATCTAACAAGAATAAGCAATATTTTGTGGAAAAAATGCTTCTGAATGGACAAGAGAGGTAAATCAGCTCTCCCATGCGTAAATCATGCTGAAACTGCCCCAAACGCCTTTTCTTGCCTTTAAAAGCCCCAAAAGACACAGAAAACAGATACATTGTGAATATACAGAAGATAACCAAAACTCATTATATCGTGTTGAATCATGATCTTTCTACTCAAATCTAACAAGAATAAGCAATATTTTGTGGAAAAAATGCTTCTGAATGGACAACAGAGGTAAATCTGATAAAAAAGGTAAAAGTTTTTTGGGGGCGGCAGTAGCTCAGTCTGTAGTGACTTGGGCTGGGAATCGGAGGGTCGCCAGTTCAAGTCCAGGGCGGACCAAATGTGGAGAGTGGACTGGTAGCTGGAGAGGTGCCAGCTCCTCCTCCTGGGCACTGCCGAGGCTGCCCTTGAGCAAGGCACCGAACCCCCAACTGCTCGGAGCGCCTGGATAAGGGGCAGCTCCCTCACTCTGACACCTCTCCTCCAATGCATGTGCATGTGTTTGTTTCATGACTTGTGTGTGTAATGTGCAATTGAAAAATATATATATATACTAACAGAGTGAAAAAATGTAATTTCCCCTTGAGGGATTAATAAAGGAATTCTTCTTCTTCTTCTAAATCAGCTTTCCCATGCATAAATCATGCTGAAACTGCCCCAAACGCCTTTTCACGCCTTGAAAAGCCCAAAAAGACAGAGAAAACAGATACATTGTGAATCTACAGGACATAACCAAAACTCATTATAAACTCATCATGTTTCGACTCAGTTCTAACAAGAATAAGCAATATTTTGTGGAAAAAATGCTGCAAATTGAAGAAAACAGGTAAATCAGCTTTCCCATGCTTAAATCATCCTGAAACTGCCCCAAACGCCTTTTCACGCCTTGAAAAGCCCAAAAAGACACAGAAAACAGATACATGGTGAATATACAGAAGATAACCAAAACTCATTATATCGTGTTGAATCATGATCTTTCTACTCAAATCTAACAAGAATAAGCAATATTTTGTGGAAAAAATGCTTCTGAATGGACAAGAGAGGTAAATCAGCTTTCCCATGCGTAAATCATGCTGAAACTGCCCCAAACGCCTTTTCTCGCCTTGAAAAGCCCAAAAAGACACAGAAAACAGATACATTGTGAATCTACAGAACATAACCAAAACTCATTATATCGTGTTGAATCATGATCTTTCTACTCAAATCTAACAAGAATAAGCAATATTTTGTGGAAAAATTGCTTCAAATTGAAGAAAACAGGTAAATCAGCTTTCCCATGCGTAAATCATGCTGAAACTGCCCCAAACGCCTTTTCTCGCCTTGAAAAGCCCAAAAAGACACAGAAAACAGATACATTGTGAATCTACAGAACATAACCAAAACTCATTATATCGTGTTGAAACATCATGTTTCGACTCAATTCTAACAAGAATAAGCAATATTTTGTGGAAAAAATGCTACTGAATGGACAAGAGAGGTAAATCAGCTTTCCCATGCGTAAATCATGCTGAAACTGCCCCAAACGCCTTTTCTCGCCTTGAAAAGCCCAAAAAGACACAGAAAACAGATACATTGTGAATCTACAGAACATAACCAAAACTCATTATATCGTGTTGAAACATCATGTTCCGACTCAATTCTAACAAGAATAAGCAATATTTTGAAGAAAAAATGCTTCTGAATGGACAACAGAGGTAAATCAGCTTTCCCATGCGTAAATCATGCTGAAACTGCCCCAAACGCCTTTTCTCGCCTTGAAAAGCCCAAAAGACACAGAAAACAGATACATTGTGAATCTACAGAACATAACCAAAACTCATTATATCGTGTTGAAACATCATGTTCCGACTCAGTTCTAACAAGAATAAGCAATATTTTGAAGAAAAAATAATTCTGAATGGACAAGAGAGGTAAATCAGCTTTCCCATGCGTAAATCATGCTGAAACTGCCCCAAACGCCTTTTCTCGCCTTGAAAAGCCCAAAAAGACACAGAAAACAGATACATTGTGAATCTACAGAACATAACCAAAACTCATTATATCGTGTTGAAACATCATGTTCCGACTCAATTCTAACAAGAATAAGCAATATTTTGTGGAAAAATTGCTTCAAATTGAAGAAAACAGGTAAATCAGCTTTCCCATGCGTAAATCATGCTGAAAATGCCCCAAACGCCTTTTCTCGCCTTGAAAAGCCCAAAAAGACACAGAAAACAGATACATTGTGAATCTACAGAACATAACCAAAACTCATTATATCGTGTTGAAACATCATGTTCCGACTCAGTTCTAACAAGAATAAGCAATATTTTGAAGAAAAAATAATTCTGAATGGACAAGAGAGGTAAATCAGCTTTCCCATGCGTAAATCATGCTGAAACTGCCCCAAACGCCTTTTCTCGCCTTGAAAAGCCCAAAAAGACACAGAAAACAGATACATTGTGAATCTACAGAACATAACCAAAACTCATTATATCGTGTTGAAACATGATCTTTCTACTCAAATCTAACAAGAATAAGCAATATTTTGTGGAAAAAATGCTTCTGAATGGACAAGAGCGGTAAATCAGCTTTCCCATGCTTAAATCATCCTGAAACTGCCCCAAACGCCTTTTCTCGCCTTGAAAAGCCCAAAAAGACACAGAAAACAGATACATTGTGAATCTACAGAACATAACCAAAACTCATTATATCGTGTTGAAACATCATGTTTCGACTCAATTCTAACAAGAATAAGCAATATTTTGTGGAAAAAATGCTTCAAATTGAAGAAAACAGGTAAATCAGCTTTCCCATGCTTAAATCATCCTGAAACTGCCCCAAACGCCTTTTCTCGCCTTGAAAAGCCCAAAAAGACACAGAAAACAGATACATTTTGAATCTACAGAACATAACCAAAACTCATTATATCGTGTTGAATCATGATCTTTCTACTAAATTCTAACAAGAATAAGCAGAATTTTGTGGAAAAATTGCTTCAAATTGAAGATAACAGTTAAATCAGCTTTCCCATGCGTAAATCATGCTGAAACTGCCCCAAACGCCTTT